>JACGAQ010000662.1:0-103496 GCA_014119065.1 Orius insidiosus | reverse complement strand
GGTAAGAAGCAGGATACTGGTCCATCCAAATCTCCTTTCATTGGTCCGCAGAAGACGCTAACAGACTGGATACTGTTCGATCGAAATCTTCATCTCATCCAACTTATTCATCTTATTTGTGGCCCAAGAGCAGAGGCGATAGGAGCCAAGATAGAGGCATCATCATAGAAGGGCGATCTGATATCATTTCCCTAGTAGTCAAAAGCAGGAGATGCTAGAAGGAAAAAGTAAGAGGCTACTGGTAGATCCGAGTTATTCGATCTTCGTGGTCCCGAGGAGGGGCACTAAAAGGAAGGGTAGAAGCAGGATACTGGTCCATCCAATATCCTTTCTATTGGTCCAAAAGCAGAAGACGCTAACAGACAGGATACTGGTATATCGGATATGATTCTCCCTTAGAGTGGTCCAAATGCTACTGACGCTAGAAGCCACTAAATCTTCTTCCGGTGGGTCTAAGAGCAGGGGCGCTAGAAGGCATCCTATTCAGCACAGCATTTTTGATCCATTTTGAACAGTGGCAATTGAAGATCATAGCCATGTTTTAAGATAATATACAGGGTGAACCACGAACACACCTCTGTAACTAGATAGATTTAAGACAGCCTTTCCCACCCCCGAGAGTGAGAAATAACTGCAAATTAACAGGTTGGTTTTCTAAGCTACATCAGACTTTTTTGGATTTGGGCCTCAGTTATGCAGACCTGTGAAACTGATTGGTTGTGCGGGTCAAGAGCTACCCCTACAGCAACAAAATTAAAATGCCTTTATAGTCCTTGGTTTCCTCAGCAGACTAACTCAAAAGTGATTAGTACGGCGTTTTAAGCGGTCATTATTAATTCGACGACTTTCCAAAACCTTCCAAAATATAGAGGGATAACCTGCCTCTCTCCTAAGTTTGCCAAGGGCACTTTGCGGGACCGAGCCGGCAGTTCTGAAACTAAACCGAACTCCTTCCACCCGCACCCAGTACAGTTATTAAGGGGCAATTTCCATTAAACTCTCGTACAGACTGGAAACCCCTCCCTTCCGCGATCCTCAAACCATGTACCTCCTTCCCTTCATCAAACCTCTCTACATCTTCCAAAGGTTTACCCTCCTTTGAAACTAATGTGAAATTGTTTTAATTGGCAAACCCGCATCGTTAAAATCCCACTTCTCTCAGTTAAATAAGCCGGAAAACTCCATATTAGGAAAACATTGAGATAATTATTACTTTTCAATTTCTAATTTCTCTGAAGAAATATATAGAACTTAGGAAACTCGATCGCTGCATTGCAGAGGGATAGGCGAGTAAATGATAGTGAACGTTCCCTTAATCTAATCATACCCAATTGAATTATTGATTTTGACCACGCACAGCAAAAAATGATATACCTACATTTTTTACATCACAATTTTAAGTTTTCATAGTTCTTAAGAAAGGAAAATTTCTTTCTGCTGAATGACATAAGGTTCTTGTATGTACATGACATATAAGGAGTGCCTTTATTTGTAAGGGTGTAACGTGTTTATTTCCGTTCTGAGACCTACAAAAGGGGGACCTTTTTAAATTGAACCGCAATACACATTTCCTTGTATTTGCCCTCGACGACGTGGTAGGATCGCCTCTTTTGTAAATTCTATTTATTCGACCATGAACGTTGTCGGAAATTTTTTTTCCCCTGTTGCTGAAAGAGAAAACCAGCCCTCTTTTATGCCTGTTATGTAAATGCCCATTTCTATCCGAGAGGGTATTGGTTTGATTATACTTTATTCTCTTTTTATATTCGCCTATGTACTGTTTACACTAAAATTTCATATTTTTTTCACTAGATTTTATTTCTTCATCCCTAACAAAGGAAAAAACTATATTTTTTATATTTTATATATATTGGAAAGAGAGATGACTATGATAGTGATGGAATTTTGCTTTTAGCTTTTAGAACTGATTGGATTTAATTGAAGAGCCACTTTGACGGTGGTGCTCCCAAGGTCAAGTCTAAAAAGGTCATCAACGACGATGAATTCAGGCAGTGCAGAACCAAAGACTGTATTCTTGTACTTTAGGTCTGCTGGACATTAGAAACTCCGCAACCGGAGGACAACTTCTGCTTTTGGGGAGAAGGAATCCGTGGAGTTTTCCCTTACTTCGAAGGTAAAGACGATGCTCATGGGCTTTAGAGGAAGAAAAACCCGTTGAACGATTCTTTCCAGCCTCTGGAGGCTCATCAAAAGCATGCGATATGCAGAGAGCTATTGCTCTAAAGCCCGCAAACAGACCCAAAAGCGATCAATGTGCATCTGATATTTTGTAAAACTTATAGGCTTTAGGGGAAGAAAACCCAGCGCGTTGAATATCTTTCTCTGCTCATCAAAAGCATGCGGATATGCAGAGAGCTATTGCTCAAGCCGCACACAGACCCAAAAGCGATCAATGTGCATCTGATATTTTGTAGAAACTTATAGGCTTTAGGGAAGAAAACCCAGCGCGTTGAACTGCCTCTGGAGGCTCATCAAAAGCATGCGGATATGCAGAGAGCTATTGCTCAGCAGAAACCCGCACGACAGACCCAAAAGCGATCAATGTGCATCTGATTTTTTGTAGAAACTTATAGGCTTTAGGGGGAAAAACCCACGCTGAACGATTCTTTCAGCCTCTGGAGGCTCATCAAAAGCATGCGGATTACAGAGAGCTAGTTCACTAGAAGCCCGCACGACAGACCAAAAGCGATGTGCATCTGATTATTTTGTAAACTTTTAGGCTTCATTAAAGATAGGGGGTGAATTAAAGAATCTCTCGCTTTTATTATACATCTCTTACAAGACTCCTGTTTATTTATTCATCCCCGAGGGGGGAATTTCTACCTTTTTTATAACATCCGTTTTTGAAGGGTAGGCAGTAAATGTAAACATTAGAAATTAAGTGCTGATCTTCCATTTTCGTGTTTTTTCCCGCCATTTATTCATAATTGTTACGTTTTTTTTTTACAAATTACAGTGTTGCGCTTCTTTGAAAAATTTGCGGAGACCTGGGGGTGATAAGTAAATGGAGATTCACTGGGGCTAAACTTATGTTGAACATCACTTTTTTCTATAAATGCAAAAATGGAAATTCAATAACTGAAATATTCATGGAACGGGCTTAAAAGTTGGGTATGAATCAACACGTAAAAATCAATGATCTTCTCAACGGTTGAGTTGGTATTCAAACTTTCGAGGAAATGAATAATGAAAGTTGGACGAGCTTTTGTACTAAGCGGATCTGCCCGTACACATTACAACTTTGTCCTCGCGTGTTTCTATCTAGTTAGAATAATTATTGGAGTTCCGATGATGTTCCAGACTTTAGCCTGGATCTGTCATATAATTTAATGTCACGAAAACGTAAAATGCGGTATTTCTTTATTAAAACGAGTGACGTATTTGATGTTGAAACATTTCCGATTAAGGATCAGTATTAATGCCAAGGGAGAAACGACAAAATGTCATCTTATTATTACCCCTAGAGAGTCTTGGCAGACTCATTAGGGACTAATAATACAACTTTAATGGAGGCCTTCGCTTCCTCACCTCTTACTCGCGCCGGATTGTCACCTGTTAGTGACAAGAAGTTTATCCCGGATTCGGGGATGGGAAGGTAAAGCTACTCGTTAAACACACTTGCCTTTCCCATTATTAACAGAGGTCCCCCTTCCTTTCTTCGACGTCGGCAATCTGTTGCCTTCCTCGCCATTTACCAGTGGAACTCTGGAGGACTCTAGCCAACAGTCTTCGATCAGGGATTAATCGCTTAGAAGAAAGATAAACCCCCCCGTCTCTAATCCGTTCCTTTCTACTACAAGCGACAGAAATCTTGTTTTTGTATAAAGTTTCATTTTTACCATCCTCCCCCGTTAATAAAAAGCCAAACTGGTGGCAGCGATCTAAAACTCAGAACCCATTCTTAAGCTATAAAGTAAGAAACTTATATAAGAACTTATCTTTTGTTTAAGTTAAATTGAAATTAAACTGAAAATGTGCTAAAGTTAATCAGAAGACAAGAAATTCATTGCTGTACTTCTTCCGCTGTATTACAAGCTCTATAATTTTGTTAACAAGGTGTGTGTGTTCTCTCGAGGGGAAGGAGTTTGCGGTTTTAATTTAGAACAGTTATGTCAAACTCTTTACACCCCTTTGTAACCTAGTTTTGAATTTACACTCAAATGTGTTTTAGTTTAAAAAAAAGGAAGAGAAAATCGCTTTTTAGTAATTATCGTTGACAGGTTTTACCCGCGTTTCCCCCTTCGCTTCCACAACGGTTGTTACGTAGAGAGGACAACGGGTGAAATTAGCAACTTACACGCATGGAATTACATACAACCGACCCTCGATTAAGTCACTTGTTTCGAGTACCTAAATCACTAATCCCTAGACTGTCCGATGTTGAAAATACTGAAATACTCACCAAACTGGAAAATCGACTTACCTAAAACAAAAAAAAAAAAAGTTTTATAAAAGATTGGGTATAAAAAAGAGTGATTGGGAAGCTATCAGAATCCAATCTGTTTGTTGGCCGTCCTGATTTGGCAGTTGTGAGAAATCTATATTGAATGAGAGTGGCAGGTGTCCATCTGGTACTACATGCGACTTGGACGAAAAAAAATACAAAAAAGAAAGTAGAGGACAAAGCGAGAGAGAAAAAAAAAGGAAATCCTTTTTTTTCACAACCCTCTCGTGAAAATGGACCCTTTTACGTCAGCAGATTCGAAATTGTTCCTTTTTCTTTCATATCAGCTCTTTTTCCAGAGCACTTAGATTTTATTGGTTTTATTTTAATTGATAATTAAGTAATCGGAACGTTGATAAATGAGCCACCAGGGAAACTTCCCTCCCCCCTCCGCTTTTCGGGAAAGTAGAGGTTGATCTCTCGATTTACATGATCTGAACAGAGATCGGTTGTTTAATTATTAATCGATCCGCTAGAGAGGGTCTGGAAGCTCCGACCTTCCTATGACATTTAATGAATTATCCGAGTTGATTGCGATTGTTCAGGGAAATCCTCATTAATGATTAATGGTTAACAGATACATTGAATAATCCTGAAATATGAATAATGATTTTATACCTATATTATATTTTGCAGCAAAAAAGTATGTTCTAAATTCAAAGTAAAATAACGATCTCTACTCTGCACGGTAATATTTTAATACTTTTTCCTAAAACTCCAATTAACCGGTCTAAATTGACAGTTAAATCACTGATTGACCGTTAAACAATTTGTTTGATGTGTGCTGGGTTGGGTGGGGGAGCATGACGTCATGGGAGTCGTCCCGCTAAGTGTTTTTTCATTTCCCGGAACCTTAGATTTTACTCAGATTCTTAACTTTACACTCCAATGACGTTACGATCCAAATTAACCGGTCTAAATCGTGATTGACAGCTAAATCACTGATAGTCCGTTAAACAGTTTTTTTGATGTGATGGGTTGGGTGGGGGAGTATGACGTCATCGGAGTCATCCCGCTAAGTGTTTTCTCATTTCCCGGAACCTTAGATTTTACTCAGATTCTTAACTTTACACTCCAATGACGTTACGATCCAATTAACCTCAAATCGTGATTGACAGCTAAGTCACTGATTGACCGTTAAACAGTTTGTTTGATGTGTGCTGTGTTGGGTGGAGGATGACTCATGGGAGTCGTCCCGCTAAGTGTTTTCTCACTTCCCGGAACCTTAGATTTACTCAGATTTTTACACTCCAATGACGTTACGATCCCCCACCTTCCACATTTGGAGTCTGGCGAGTGGGGAGCGTGACGTCATTGGAGTGTCCCCAATTCCCGCTTATTGCATCCTCACTTCCCTCTCGCTACATTGCTGGAATAGCCGCTTTAAACTATCTTAACTGTGATTAGTGAGTCTGGCGAGTGGGGAGCGTGACGTCATTGGAGTGTCCCCAATTCCGCTTATTGCATCCTCACTTCCCTCTCGCTACATTGCTGAATAGCCGCTTTAAACTATCTTAACTGTGGATTAGTGAAACTAAAAATGAATAAGAAAAATCAACGTTTACCTACGTTTATAAATAATGTAGAAACTTTATTTTAAACTAAATGTAACTAAAATGTCATTTCAAGAATTGGATAACAAAGGTTTCTGATATTGTGTAAAATGTCACTTTTGCGTTTGAAAGGGATCGATGTTTCTTTTCAAAGGTTTTGTATTTTCAATTTCTGATAGGAAGGGGGGTTTCAAAGTGGGAGAGACCCGTTATAGAATCGCGTTATTGGAATGACACCTTGTTTCCGCTCTTCTTCTTATCTTGTCCGAGAAGGAAATGCAATGTGATGGCTTTTCCAAGAATGTAGAACGCAAGAAAATATAAGGAAACACAGATTTTTCTTGTCAAGATCGATTAGTTCACGTCTCCTACGATTCGAAATCCTAATAAATTTCACGTGTCTCCTAACTACCTGGATCTCGACCAAATACCGTTTTATTTCTTATCCGGCATAAATAAACACGTAAGATCGCAACGGGAGAAAACAGGAAAGTAATTTTATTTTTTTCAATTGTAGATAAAAGTAGTACAGAAATGACGACAGGTATAAACACGCCAACTAACGTGTCCCTACTGCATTAGCGACCCTTCTGTCTTTAATCGCATACCCCGAGGCCTCAACTAATTGATCAACCCTTAAGTACATTGATACTGCCTTTATTTTTAAATTCTAAAAATAAAAAATCAGAATTTAACTGCCCTAAGCCAAGATAGGAAATTTTTTATTTTTAACTTTCTTAAAGAAGTTATTGTGATACCCTCCTCGTCGGGTTTTGGGGAAGGGTCTTCCAGACCCCGGAGGGTCAAATCGAATATTGATCTACCGATCTCAACTTTGTCTGTGGTGCCGGCCGGCCGTAGCATTTTTTCCAACACTTTACGGCCACAGTTTTCAACCGATTTTCACCAAATTTTCACACAAATTTCTTTAGCCGGTGAAGAAGAATAAGAGGGCGATTTTTGAATTTCAAAAAATGGCGGAGATATGGCTGTTTGAAATTTTAAAAAATTTGCTGCGGCCGAACCGTCCGATTTTACCAAATTTTCACCAATTACTCCTTATTTTTAGAATTTTTGGTGTAAAAAAATTGCCACTTTTTAATTATTATTTTTTTTTAGTAGGGAGAAATTTCGTACTTCTACCCATATCCGTAGGCCAAAGAGCCCATTATTTCTACCTTGACACTTAAAAAATTTTTGGAAAAAAAAAAAAATTTTAAAAAAAAAAAAGAAAAAAAAAAAAAAAAAAAAACTTCCCCTCCATTATCTTATACTTCCCCTTATACTTCCCCCCTCCTTATACTTCCCCTCTTATACTTCCCCTCCTTATACTTCCCTATACTTCCCCTCTGTTATACTTCCCTCCTTACTTTCCCCTCGTTGTACCCCTCCGTTATCTTTCCCCTCTATACTTCCCCTCCTGATTGTTACTTCTCTTTAAGAAGTTTTCGTTGAAGCTCTTCAAACAAGTACTTTTAAATACCTATAGCTACATGAAAAAACACTTTAAGCACACTAAGATGTAAAAATAAACAAATCTTTTTCGCTTAAGGTTGTTTTTGCATTTTCATTTATTGCACAATCTAGTTTCCTTTAAAATTTAATTTTACTCAAGCTCTTAGGGTGTAAAACTTTATTTATTTTTCATGATTGGTTTCCTAGGTGGCTCTCAATATTTTATAAAGACGAAAGTAAAATCGAAAAAAGATAAAAAAGCGTTTTAGTGAAGAGTAATTTAGGAGAATATTTAAAGAAGTTTAAATGGACGAATTTTAGGGAAAAGGGGTTGTTTTGAGAACTTATCTCAATATAAATAGGTTCTCCCTTGCTTCTTATTATGCTAAACGGTCTGACTACATTTTGCAAGTGATCAAGACCTTATTTGTATTCTGACGTCATGTTAATATTAATGATGTTTACGTTTTGAAAAAATAGCAATTAAAAACGATCTGGTTTAATGCGGCGATAAATCTGGAAGTTTCTTTCCTTGAACGTCGGCTTTCTAATCAGAAAAGCTTAACTCCTGGGTTTTAAGCCATTGTTCACTACGCTGTCTCGACAAAGTACGTTAATAATTTAAACTTATCTACTTAATATCGTGAAGGGAAGAAAACCCCCTCGACCTCTCACAGTCCTCCCATCATCCGCGGCATTGTTATAACCGACTTAAGTCGACTAAGAGGATTTAAGGATGTTTCCCAAAATACGCCAAAAAAACACTTTTCTCCTTCACCTATCGGCACAAGGTGTTTTCGTCTAAAAATTTTGTTTTAAAATAAAAACGTAAAGATATACAGGAAAAAAGGGAAAGGGTATTAAATATTGGGTTGGACGGAATTTAGTGATTGGAGGTGACGGCCATACGTAAATCTAATTTATTCGTCAATGGTAAGCTTCACGAATCAATGCTTCCATTCCTCAATTACATCCGACCCATTTTATATATAAAATATTCAGGGGAGCAAACCCTGGCTCTGATCTTGTTATGGAAAACGCCGATTTCACTCACGCTGAACCGGCTTTTTCGGAAAAGCTTTTTAGATTTCGCAGTTCGATTTTCGTTTTTGGAAATCGATCGGAAAAGCGAAGGCAAGACCGATTTTAGAGCTTCCGTTGTAAGCCTACTCTCTCGAACAATTTATGTCCGTTTGCATAGAAAAATTTGCATCAAACTCCTCCTATCCCAGATAACGGCTATCCGGAAATCGGGCTGTCCTCCCTCGGAATCCCTTCTCTAGCGACCTTCTCTGCCTTTTTCAGCGGAGGGATGAGGCGACCTCACCGCTGTGACAGTCTACCACTGTCCCTCCAAGTTGGGGAAATCCCATTTTCCACACCTACCCACACCCATCATTTTCCTATCAGCCATCTAGGGAGAAGCCCTCCTCATATGTTGGTACCGGACACCAGATCAAGATCCCCTCAGGCAACGGGAACGTAGAGGCTTCCGAGCAGTGAATTACTAGTGAACTACGGGATAGTTAAAATGATGCAGCCATGAGCTAGTGGTAATAGTGGGGAAGAACGTCCTTCTCCTAAGGTTATCGAGGAGAACCGTAGATGATTGTACGCTTGTGATAAGAATGGCGGTTACTAGGATTCCTACACACCAAAAAGAAAAGAAATTTACATTTCAATTTTATTGCGTGTGTATTATGCGAGGGGTTGATTTTACTATCAAACAATTAACCAATAATAGAGGAAGAAATGACTGTGATAATGGGTATCTCATGATGCGTTTCGGCTTAAAAAGCCTCGTCAGGTGAGCTATTCCCTCTATCACAATCATTTCTATCTTTTCACTGTGAACCTATCTCAGAGAGATTTAGTGGATAAAGCGGGAAGCCGGAAACAAAAGTCTCCCTAAAGCTCACCGCCGCCACCGTTCTCCGAGATAGAGCCACTCACTAAAGCTACAGTGAAAAGATAGAAATGATTGTGATAGAGGGAGTAGCTCACCTGACGAGGCTTTTTAAGCCGAAACGCGTCGTGAGATACCCGTTATCACAGTAATTTCTTCCTCTATTATTGGTTAATTGTTTGATAGAAAAAAAGAGAAGAAATCTAGCTGAAAAATGAACCACTGGTTTCTCGGCTAAAGAATAAGGGAAAGTCCCAAAAATTAGGTTTCATTTGCGTTGACAATCGCCTGAAAAAGTCGCTGATTTAAAGTGGAAATTAGATTCGGGTGTGAGGACGTTAGAACAGAAAGTTAATGGTAGGGTGAGAAATTTCACAATCGGGACAAAAGCAGCTTGACGGTACAGGGAGAGGGTAGCCTGGGTAAAAGGTGGAAATTTGAGATTTCCGCCTGACAGCCTCGGGGGTTCTTAACTTTGGCCGACTCAGCGGGAAATCAATATGATGAATCTCAACATTCTAATCAGTTTATGAGAGAGAGAGGGTGAGAGGATGAGTAAGAAGGGGAAGTTGAGGCTTAGAAAGATCTCTTTTCATACCGTTTGCTGACTCCAGCTTTTCACTATTTTCCTCTTTTTATTAACCTGATAAGACGAGTTTTTTCCACCGACCTATTCACTTTTTCTTTTTTTATCTCCGGAAAAAATCTTTTTTTAAATTATCATTTTAAATAATTACTTTTTTCCTTCAAAGAGATAAATTAAAAAAAATGTTGTCACGGGTCCAGAAGGGAGAATATCGACGAATTAAAGTGTAAACCCTACAAATGGACTTGTTTTTATCCGGATACTTAAAGCTTTTACTTCCAGACCGTTTATTTTTTTGGGCTGTTAAACCTGAGATGTTTATAGTGGGGCTCCTCCGACAATAAAAAAACTACATAGTGGACTTTCTGTATAATCACGAGGGTTCCAAGGGAAAAAAGAGAGTTTCTAGATTGAAATTGGGGTTTGGGAGAAGGTACGCGCTAACCCTAAAGGAATAAAGGAAAAACCAGATACGTCCCAAGGGTTTTGACCCCCAAGTCAATATGCAACCAATCTTCGAGGCCAAGGGACGAAAAAAGGCATAAATAAACATAGAACACATAATCGAATCCGACAAAAACAAGCCTTTGAATGACCGAAATTCTGTTTAGCTATTTTTTTGCCTCCCTCGAAAGGTCAGACCTGTACGAAAAAAATTAATGACGGCCACAGACTATCTGGTTTTGCTGGAGCACCTGATAATGTTGTCGCGATTTGATGGCCTCTTTGGCGACCTGAAGAAAATTCGATCAGTTCGACCTCGGAAACTGAACAGTTCTCAGGTCCTTTACCCCTTCACCTCTTGCGTTGGCTCAGGCGTACCTGTCATGTCGACTGATAGTCTGTGCCAACTTAAGTTTTGAGGCCATCAAAATGCTGCCTTCATAGGGTAAGCAAAACTGTTCAGGCGAACCTCATTGTCTGTGGCCACTTAAAGTCTTTTGAGGCCTTCAAAGTGCTGCCTTCATAGGTGCTCGGTGGGTGAGCAACACTGATCAGGAAAACCTGTCTGTGGCGAACTTAAGCCTTTTGAGGCCATCAAAATGCTGCCTTCATAGGTGGGTGAGCAAAACTGTTCAGGCGAACCTGTAGGTCGTCCTATAGTCTGTGGCCAACTTAAGTCTTTTGAGGCCATCAAAATGCTGCCTTCATAGGTGGGTAGCAAAACTGTTCAGGCGAACCTGTCAGGTTGACCTATAGTCTGTGGCCAACTTAAGTCTTTTGAGGCCATCAAAACGCTGCCTTCATACTGGGTGAGCAAAACTGTTCAGGCGAACCTGTCAGGTTGACCTTATAGTCTGTGGCCGACTTAAGTTTTTAGGCCATCAAAATGCAGCCTTCATAGGTGCAGGGAGAAAACTGTTCAGGCGAACCTGTCAGGTCGACCTGTCTGTGGCCAACTTAAGTCTTAAGGCCATCAAAAGCCGTCATAGGTGCTCGTTGGGCGAGATGCTCTTTTACTCAAAAAAGACCTTGTTCACAGGATTTCATCGCTTTTTCCGTCAACATCTCTATCATAAAAGAAACTTCAACCACTTTATCAGAACTCCCCCATTTCCCTGAATAAATCCCAACTCCTCCAGAACCTGTCATTGGCACAACCTCATCAGAAAGAATCTTAACCTATAAAATCCATACAATTTTTTTTCTAGCAATATAAAAGGTGCAAACATATGTTTCTTGTTCGATAAGGATATAAAAGGGGAGAGAAAAGTAGTTTTTTTTGCTCCCTTCGGAAACATCCAAATATATGCGTATGACCATTATTGGCCCCCAAGGGATCTCTATGTGATACTAGGGGTTCTTTTCCACGGATTTATAAAAAGATTCTTTTATTTTTCTAATTTAATTAAATTTCGTGCTAATTAGTGAACGTTTATATGGATGAAAACAGATCTTTTATCACTTTTAAACAATTAAATTCTAACATGACGGCTGCGAGGAAAAAAAAACCCTTCCTCTTTTTTTTATCCCTTATACCTTCCCATCCTGAAGCCCTATTATTTCTTTAACGTCGGAAAATGAAAAGACCCCCCCAATTAGTGAACTTTTAATTGGTAAAGGGATACCGGAAAAGAAGGATGTAAGGTAATACAACGCTTTGCTCCAAGCAGCCTGTAAACATATCAAAACCTAACGTTTGTAGTGAAAAGAAGGGGGAAAATTCGTTTGTAGGTATACTGTTGGGGATTTTAATTATATTTTTTGAAAAGAAAAATCCTTAAAAATTTTCAAAATACGAAATACGCTAAGGCGAGTAATCCTCGATTTTCCATCCAAAAACGATTTTGGTTTATTATAAAATTCTTGCTTTACGGATTTGAAGAGGGGTGATTAGATTGGGTTATAAGGTAAAGGTGGATTGAACGTCCAAACAGCAATCAGTGGACTGATTGTGGGCAGACAGTCAATGGACTGTTGATGAATACTAAGACAGGGCTATAGGATTTACCTGTTCATATTTCTCTATACAAAGGAACCACCTAAAACTGAAGAGACCCCAATTAGAGGAAACCTCGTATATGCGGTGAACCCTTAGAGCTGCTTCAAACCTATTCATTTCAAAATTAGAAAAAAGGCTTTATATATTTTTTTTCTTTGGGGTAAAAGTATCAATAAAGCGTTAATCAGTCGTTGGGAGGTCGTCCTGTGCACACAACGACTCCGATATGACGTCATCTTCCCTCCACCGTAATCCATCAGAGGGTTATATCAACAATAACCAAAAGTTAATATTTACTTTACCATATTGAATCGTGAGGGCTTTGAAAGTTCAATAAACTGAAAAGGATTCATTTGTAACGTCAATTTTCCCCTCCTTTTACTTAAAACGTTCTTAAGAAGTTGAAGATTTAAACAGAAAATGGGCAATTTTCACAACTTTTAGACTCTAATTGCTTCTCGAAGATTTATCAATTTTTTTTAACTTGTCATATTTTGCGAGGTGGAAACTTTTGAGGATAAGACGAAGATTTTCGTCGACAATGAGGTAATTCGCCGGAGGAGTTACTTTTTAGAGTAAAAGTTTCCTTGAACAA
Organism: Orius insidiosus; assembly: GCA_014119065.1. NCBI lineage: Eukaryota > Metazoa > Arthropoda > Insecta > Hemiptera > Anthocoridae > Orius > Orius insidiosus. Next base: position 90,493 of record JACGAQ010000662.1, on the reverse strand, counting down.
GTTGCAAGCTTAAGGGCGACTTTGATTTTTTTCTTTCTTATGGAAATAACGAAGGAAAAAATGTTCTAACAAATTAAGAAAAATGTTATGAAAATAATCACGTAATTGGAAGAAATCATTCAAATGTTAAGTTATAATAACGTTTTTAAATTTTTTTTAAATTTTTTTAGGTGCAGTTGTAGCGTTTTCCTGTTCAGCACGATCAGTAAATCCTATTTTGCTCCTTTTGATTATTCCGCGTGTGATGGATTAAAGCTTAATTATGTGGGTAATATACGGGTAGCGGATTATTAAAAAAATTGTACCCAGTGTACTCTTCGTTTTTTAGGGCTAAATATCCTTTTTTTAGGCTAGTTCCCTCGGTTTCCTTGATTAGAAGACTCCCCCCCCCTTCCCCCTCTTTTTGAGAGTTTTCTCGGGAGAAAAAACCTTTGCGAAACCAATTTTTTAGGGGGCACACATCTCGTCCGAAAGTAATCTCATCCTAAAGTATTCTCGTCCTAAAAATAATAGAAAAAGAAAAATATAAACTGTATTCTCGTCCGAAAGTATACTCGTCCTAACAGGCTACGCCCCTTTTTAAGACGAGATGACAGTAGGACGAGAAGACATTCGGACCAGATGATTTATATTTTTATAAAGTATGTATAATATTTAAACAATTGTATAAAAATTGAAATCCACTTGTCCGAATGTTTTCTCGTCTTACTGTCATCTCGTCCTAAAAAGGGGCGTAGCCTGTTAGGACGAATACAGTTCATATTTTTTCTTTTTCTATTATTTTGGGACGAGAATACTTTATAACGAGAATACTTTCGGATGAGATGTGAGCCCCCAAAATTGAAATCCACTCTTTCGAATGTCTTCTCGTCCTACTGTGATTTCGTCCTAAAAAGGCGCGTAGCCTGTTAGGACGAGAATTCTTTCTGACGAGAATACTTTCGGACGAGAATACAGTTCATATTTTTTCTTTTCCTATTATTTTTGGGACGAAAATACTTTAGGACGAGAATACTTTCGGATGGGATGTGTGCCCCCAAAAAGTGAAATCCACTCGTCCGAATGTCTTCTCGTCCTACTGTCATCTCGTCCTAAAAAGGGGCGTTGCCTGTTAGGACGAGAATACTTTTGGATGTGAATAAGTTTATATTTTTCCTTTTTCTATTATTTTTAGGACGAGAATACTTTCCGGCAAGATGTAGGCACTCATTTTTTAAAAGTATTTTTAAATTTTCCGCCGGAGAAATCACCTTATACAAATGGTCGGCGTTCCTACAGTTTTAAGCCTAATAACTTCATCTTAAAGTGATATTTTTGTGCAGTATTTCTCATATTTTCGTACTTTTTTAGTCATTAGGATGAGAAAATTTTTTTTTGTGTGGGTGTTTTTGCCAATATTTCGATGAAGAATCCGTTTTTTTAATTTTATTTAAGGTGGAACAATCCGATCGAGTCCGTTCTATTTGGAAGGTATCTATAATAGTTTTTTCTGTTGATAACTCAATTTCAACTTAGCTTTTTCAGAGAGATGTTCAGAATGTTCAAAAAATGCCATGAATATTGAATTTTATTTATAGGTATATTTTGTATGAAGAAAGCGACAGAGGTAGGAAGGGGTTTTAAGTTTTTCATTCTCCTGCTTTCTTCCAAGTACAAGTTGTAACAGGATTTTCACCCGGGTGGTGAATATAAAGTTGAGCCCTGTCCGTAGGTTAACTCGAGGGCCGAGAAAGTGAAGGAAAAGGAGTGGTAGGTGGGGAGGAAAAAATGTATTACGAAGGCGGTACAAGTTAAGGGGGAAAGAGGAAAAAGTACTCAAGAAACGAAGGGAGAAGGCCCAGGGGGAGCGGGAAGGTCTGTCAAAGTTAAAACCCGAGTATGTGACAAGAAGACAGTGCAATATTCCCTCGAGGGCCCCCCCACGACTTGAAATAATAAGACCTCTTTATGACAGGCCTCCATCTCATTAAATTACAATTTTTAATTTTTATAACTTACATTTCATTTTTATAGGTGTTGTTATTGTTGTTGTTATTGTTGATTATGTGGTTGTTTATAACTCGCTGTGTCGACTCGGAGCCGTTGTTGCTATGCGGAGATATTTTCCCGGCCAGCGTGTTGAGCGTTTGGAGCATCTTAACTGATACAACGCTGAAAAAGAATTAATTAATTAATACAATAAAACTTATCACACACAAAAATAAAGTAGAGTCAATAAATACCGTAAAAAATTAAATTAAATGCTACATTGTGAGCGATTTTGAATGGAAAATTGGACGAAAAAAGCCCCTAGCTCTCCCTAAACTTAAAAATAGGAATTACATGTAAAAAATAGAGGAAACCTTCCTAAAATCTTGTAAAAATGTGGTTTATTTCTCAAAAAACAAAGGAAAATCCTAAAAATCTTGTAAAGATGGGATTTTTTAGTCAAAAACCGGAGGAAACCCCCAAAAATCGTGTTACATAACCCCCTTTATAGCCACCCCGGCTTTGTCAATAATCGAGGAAAAATCCTATCAAATGGGGTTTCCAGTCAAAAAACAAGGAAAAATTCTAAAAATACGGCGAAAATGGGATTATTGACAAAGAACCGAGGAAAAATCGTAAAAATCGTGTAAAATTTGGGTTTCTCCGTCAAACAACCTAGGAAAACTCCCCAAGAAATCGAGTCTATTTGTCAAAATCCGAGGAAAAATCTTAAAAATTGGGCTTCTCTGTCAAAAAACCCAGGGAAAATGATGAAAATCCTGTAAAACCGAGGTCTCTATGTCAAAAACCGAGGGGATATCCTAAAATCATTTAAAAATAGGATTTCTGAAAAAAAAAAAAAAGAAAAAAAAAGAAAGAAAACATATTAAAATGGGGCCTCTTTGTCAAAAAACCGAGGAAAACTAGCAAAAATCTTGTAAAAAAGGGAATTCCCATACCGAGGAAAATTCCAAAAAATTTGGGTCCCTCCGTCAAACAACCTAGGAAAACTCCCAAAAAAAATCGAGTCTATTGGTCAAAAACCGAGGAAAAGTCCCAAAAATCGTGAAAAATTGGGTTTCTCTGAAAAAAAAAAAAAAAAAAAAAAAAAAACAGGGAAAATAATGAAAATCCTGTAAAACCGAGGTCTCTTTGTCAAAACCGAGGGAAATCCTTTAAATCATTTAAAAATAGGATTTCTCTGCCAAAAAAACCGAAGAAAACTAAAAAAAAAACTAAAACAGAAAACCTCTTAAAATGGGGTCTCTTAGTCAAAAAACCGAGGAAAACTCCAGAGCAACGGGTCCTTTCACTGGGCTCATTTTAAAAGTAATGATATCCTTTAAAATTATCGAAAAATTGTTTTTGTCTCAATTTTGGCAAAAATAAGGAATTATACAGTATTTCGTTGTATTAGGCAGATGTAAATACGCCATGAATTTCTGGCATTCCTGATCGTGACTTAATGCCCAGATTTTAAATCACACGAACGACGAAGGGAGTCACGTACGTGCTCAGCACATTTTGCTTTCATAGAGAACGAATTTACTGGGGCTGTATTAAGGCCCTTTTTCTCTAATCCTCAATGAAGGATTTTTTAAAAAAACATTGAGGAGTCTTTTTATGTGAAATTTTGTTGACGAATTGACGGTGAAATGTAATTAGTTCGGAAAGGCGAGCGACGATAGGGGAAAAAGCGAAGGGGAGCGTAGGTGACGACCCTCTTGTTTACACTTTTTCTTGTTTGTATAAGATAGGAGGGTTTGTTGTTTGTGGAAGATACCTTATCTGGGCGAGAACTCCAGATGGCCCAGACATCATCTTTCATACCTCACTCGTCCACAAAATCCTACTTTTTCAACCCCAGGGGGTCCGAAAATCCCTCCCTTCGTCGACCGAAATCCCAACACATTTTATTCCCCAACTTTCACAAAAGTAAAACGTTTAAAAAAATGAAACGGAAAGTTTAAAAATAAATCGTGAATAAATAATCAAAAGCCAACGCCAAAAAGTATCACTGTCAAGAATACAAGAAAAGATCAGTTATAAAAAGATATGACGTTTTCTAAAGCTTTGAGCCCACAAATTTTCAGAAATCATTATTATACATTTGTTGATATTTAAGAATAACCGACATTTTTAAGGTTATTTTCCAACCACAACATTTGAAAACATCATTTATATCTAGAATCAAAAAATTATAATTTTTTATAACTATATTGCAATAAAACAACATAATTTTATCCAAATGTTTGTCTAAAGAAATCATTTTTCAAAAATTCAAAATGAAAAACTTTTGATGGAAGGCTTCTGGGAAATCGGCAGAAGGAATTCTTTTGGTAAAAACTGGTTAGTACTTTCAGTCAGGATTTTTGTATTTATAAACGAAAATTAAATCTTTTGATGTAACTTGTTATTGTCCTTCGTAAAATTCAAAACGCAATAAAAATAAAGATGATAAAAGTTGATAAAAATCTTTATTTTTTCAAAAATGAATATTGATAAAAAATAAAGAAGAATAAAAAAAGAGTTTAAAAAACTTACTTTCGAATGTTGCAAGTAGGACAAAACGATTGAAACTGTTAATTTTTCGGGTGTGGTGGAAAGCTTATCTGGGAGATAACAGGTGAAATCAACAAGATAACTTTTTTTATTAATAAATATTTTTTTTCTCCTATTTTCCTTGGTCAGCGGAGGGTAAAAGATTTAAAGCTGAAAATTGTGAAAGTTGTTATCTCGAAAGGGTTGAAGAGATAAAGTGGAAAGAAGAGCCGGGAGAAGAGCATGAAATTACGTGAACTAAGTAGTTCGGAAGGAGAAGCCCGGGGTTGATAAGGCCCTTGGGACACCGATCTACAAACCAACTGTAATTGCACTTTAGTTGTCCGACTGGCTAACTTAAACAAACCAAACCGCCCCTTTGCCACTGACTTAAAACAAGGAGGGTAATAACCTCCAACCGAGAAAGCACAAAACATCAAAAACACTGAAATTTCAACAAAATATAAGATTTTTTTTATTCTTCAATTTTTATATCAAAAGCATAATTTTCTAATTTTCCAATTAAATCTATTTTTAGTAAGCTCGTTAAAACACGCTTCAAAGAATAATAAGACCCAAACCCTCGAGGCCAAAAATAAAATGATTTATTTACTAATGAAAGCCGAATAATAACATAATTTGGTAAAACGGTTTTACCTTGAAAAGAGCTTTTATTTTTAGATCATAAAAGAGGTTAACCAAAATTTTATGGATGGAGAAAAGGCTGTGCCCAGGCGAATTTCGCCATATTGCGCCATATTTTACAAGTTTTGGGTCGTTTTTTTTTATGTACAAACACCGGTTTCTCATGTACAAAAGGTGTTTCTCATCCTACTGGCCGAGGAAAACTCAGGGAAATATGATGAGAGGGGAGTTTTTTGGACAATAAATTAGGAAATACGCAAAAAATATTTTTGAGGGAGTTTTAAGGATAATAAATTCGAGGAAAATGCCAAAAAAATTTAAAGGTAGTTTTTTGTCCCTAAAATTGAGTGAAACTCCCAAAAATCGGGAGAAAAAGGGGCTCCTTCACCTGGGAAATGCGTTCTAAGTTTTCCTCCGAGAAAGTTGAAATCTTCTAATTAAATATTACTCGGGATCTGTATAAACCCATCAACGATCAGATTTAACCAAATCAAAAAAATTGTTATTATTTATAAATCTTGACCTCTGAAATAACCATCAAAAATCATAAACTGTTAAGAAAATTTAAAATAAAAAAAACTTTTTTTCTGAATAAAATATGAACTTTTAAAAAGTCAGGATGTCAAATTTTTTTATAAAATAACTCTATGGGTAGGGGGATAGCGTAAATGATTTTTTGAAGAGGCCCTTCCTACAGGATTGTGCTCAAAAAGACATTAAGGCCCTCGAAACCATAGATCAGTTTTAAAACGGTTTAAAACTGACGGGAAAGCCTTGCTTGGATTAGCGTACGCTGCCACAAATAAACTTTTTTTTAAACATATATTTTAAACGGAACAATTTACCCACGAATATGGCCGAATTGAATGAGAAACCAGATGCTTCTTTTTTTTCTTTTTTCAATTAAAATTCCATGAATATTCTTTCCACTTTTAACGGATAAGCATTAATTGAAAGGCAAAAAAAACGGACTAAAAATTATATAAATGTTAATATTGATTAGGTAAATAATATTTTAAAATGGAATACGTTTCCTGCAATATTCGCCGAGTAATTTACCCTTCTCTTTCCTCTTGAACTTCCATTGTTCCAACTTGGAAAGAGCGTTGTTCAGCCAAGTTTTCCTTAAAAGTCGCCCAAACTTTGAATCTATTACAAAATCCAGAAGATTTAAAAACGAAAGAGGGAAGGAGGAAAAAAATTATTAACCACATAAAACCCTTAATACGACGTCATAAATTTACGTCAGCGTGGGTCAAAGTCATTTTAGCCAAAAGGAAACTTGCGGCTTGGAAGACGAAGACTGAATCTAATTTTTTATGCAAATCCAACGTCAGATTTTCCTTAAGAATTTTTTTTTTTTTTTTACATCCAATATTGTGGGTCGTTTATTTATATAAAATACTTTAACTGTACAAACAGGTTAGAAATCGATCTTAGATGAATTATTCTTATTGTTTATCGATTTCTTTCGCCCTATAAACAAGACTGAATTATTTACAGATCAGTTATAGGGGGGAATTTCTAAACGGTTTTTATTTCGTTTGCCACTTGTCGCACCTTATTTCCCGGTTTATCGGGAGTTTTCCGCGGTATTCTGGTCGAGAAACAACATTTTACCAATTTTTCGATCATTTTCTTCGATTTTTTGCCCAGAGAAACCCTTTTCACCGTTTTCATGGAATTTTTCTTGGTTTTTAAGCCAGAAAACATCGTTTTTAGCCTACTATACGGCGTTTTCCTAGATATTCTGATCGAGACACAACCATTTTACCAGTTTTTTGGTAGTTATCTAAGATTTTTGGCCCAGAGAAACCCTTTTCACCGGTTTTATGGAATTTTCCTTGATTTTTAAGCCAGAAAACATCGTTTTAGCCAATTTACGGCGTTTTCCTAGATATACTGGTGGAGATAAAACCATTTTACCAGTTTTTTTGGTAGTTTTTTAAGACTTTTGGCCGAGAAAAACCGGGTTTGAAGGATTTTCCCTTTGTTTTTGAGCCAGAAAATACCGTATTTACCACATCAATGAGCGTTTTTCTCTATAGTCTGTTTTTGAACGTATTCGTCGGTGTTATGGTCTCGACACATGCATTTTACCAGTTTTTTGGTCGTTTTCTTCGATTTTCTGCTCAGAGAAACACTTTTTTTAAGCCAGAAAACGCTGTGTTCACCCGAATTTTGGGCTTTTCCTCAAAATTCTGGTCGGGATACAACCATTTTACCAGTTTTTCGATAGTTTTCTTAGATTTTGCGTCAGAGAAACCCTTTCTGCCGGTTTCAACGACTTTTCCTCAGTTTTTAGCCAGATCACCATATTAATGAGCGTTTTCCTCGACATTCTGGTCGCAATACATCCGTTCAGCAGTTTTTTGGTCGTTTTCTTCGATTTCCGGCCGAGAAAAACACTTTTCTATAATAAATATAATAATATAAATAAATATCAATGTCAATCCCTTTTTTGGAGCATTTTTATTGACATTTGGCTTTACGTCCAACTACCCAATTTTTTAAGGTGTCGTGGACGGCGCGTGTTTCCATTGATATTTACATTTTTCGAGATAAATAATCCCGGGCCCCCCAGAGAATTAGAACCCATGTAAGGATTAGAATTTCTGCACCGGAGTCTTTCACGCTACACAGCGAGCTACCGAGGACCCCCCAAAAAAAACACTTTTTTATGGGGCTCTTGGAGAATCAAAAGAATCGTTCTTTCGACAAAAATGTACACGGCTTATTTAAGGTTTTTTCATTATTTATTTAGTTTTTTTTTTTAGTTTTAATTTTAATTTATTTTTATTTTCCCCCATCAAGAACCAGTCATTTTACTAGGTTTCCTGACTTTTTCTGAAATACTCCATTTTAGAAGTGAAATAAAAGTAATCGAAAGGACAATTGATTTTCCATCAACTTTTGTTATCTAAAAGTAGAAAAAGGCCGTTTGATGTTCTTCTAGGGGGAAGATATTGGAATTAAATTTTTAATTGAGAATTGTCGCCGTTTCCCTAGGCACCGGCACGTGCATAGAATTTAAAATGCTATAAATGACTTAGGCTAAGTATAGAGTGAGAGAGTAAGAGACCAGGGGGGTGAACCTTAGTTACCACTCTTTGACAATGTATAATTCAGTGTTTACGGGCCGTCGCTCCTGGCAACTCGTGCTCTATGACGATTCCGGTCCCCTTCCATCATTCAGAATTAGTTCTTCAATCGACGATCGATCCTAGGCCTTTTTTTTCCCTCTCTACACGGACAGACGTTCAAGAACGAAAAAATACGTTTATTGTTTTTACGGGAGACTATAAATCATTTCGGACGTGAAAAGGCCGATGGCCATTAAAAATCGTCCGGCTACCATCCCCCCTTGATACTCGACCCTAATTCAATTGTCCACGATATTCAATCCTCGGGAATACATTTTAAAAATGACTGGTCCAACGGCATGTCCATAGTCTACTACTATATTGATGTCTCTGCTAATGAAGTAACCTCGTCAATATATATTTTTTTCTGAATTCCTCTTTTTTAAACGAAACAAAGGATGACCTTGAGAAAACGCTCCGTCATCTTCACTCCTCTATGCTCCCCAGCAGGCTCAGCCCAAGCCACTCAAGAAACATTCTTCAGGATCTTAGGGAAAAGAAGAACTTCAGTTTACTAAACTGTCAGCAGACATATTGCCCATCTTCTCGGGATACCATTGGATAGGAAGGTAAAGAGCATCGGATATATTCGCTACTTCCTATTCCCCAGCTGTCTCAGCCCAAGGCACTTATTAAACATTCTTCAGGATCTTAGGAAAAAGAAGAACTTCAGTATCCTACACTGTCAGCAGACATATTGCCTATATCCTCGGGGATACCATTGGATAGGTAGGTAAAGAGCACTGGTCATCTTCGCTACTTCCTATTCCCCAGCTCTCTCCCCAAGCCAAATACTCAAAAAGTATTCTTCACAATCTTTAGCAATAAGAACTTTAATAACCTAAACTGTCTGCTGACATATTGAAATATCGTCCTTACCCCCGGGGATTCCCTTGGATAGGTAAGGGTGGCTGACCTTGAGAGGGATATAAGCGCTCCGTCATCTTCTCCCTTCTCCCCACCTGGCTCAGCCCACGCCAAATACTTAGAAAACATTCTTCAGAATCTTTAGCAAAAAGATGAATATCAATAACCTAATCTGTCAGCAGTCCTTATCCTCGTGGATACCAATCATAGGAAAAATGACAGCAAATCTTGCGTGACGCTTAAAACAACCTTTTAATTTGTCATTCTAATTTATAAATATGTAATTTTATTTATAAAATAACGATACTTATTTTATTTAAATCGCGTGTTGGAAGGATAATTAATAAAAAAAAACGTAAAATGTTTTGATAAGAATTTTTTTCTTTCTTATTGTTTTAGTTTATTTTAATATTGTTATTTCGTGACAATGAGGTCTGAAATGCGTGAACTGCGGGTCGAGGAAATGTTGGTCTTTAGGTTAAATTTGCATGACGTCTCTATGGAAATGATCCGTTCGAGAAGCTAACAGCGATTGCGGTTTGACCGGAATGATATAATATAATGGTAACGGGCTTTAATAAAATAATGTATTCCAGACGGTTTGAATGGCGGGATGTTTGCTAGGCGGCTCGATTGTTTAGGCCATTTTGATGGGCTAAAAAAAAGAGGTAGCTTAGAGTCTTTTTAATCATAAAATTATTCTTTTTCTTTGCTGTCCAGCAACAGCAATGTCAAGACTTCTGTAAGGGAGAAGTAAGCAGAAGTTGCTTGAGTTTTCCGAAGTACCCGTTTTGTAAGCTTCTAGGCTTCCTTATGGCTCAAACTATCACAGTACTGCCAACTAAACATGTTTACTGAAGTTATGAACTTTTATATCGTGGATTTGATGAAAAAAAGTAGAGAGTGGCCATTCATGAATGCGTTGCCAACGCAATGTCAAATCTGAGTGATGAATGCGGACGGTCTGACGATAGATTTAATAAACGATTCAAGTGTCAGAAAGCGTATAATGGGTTTGCGGTGCGAAAAGAGAAGAGAGGGTGAAGGTTTCCCTTATAAAAAGAAATTACTTTTCCTCCCTCATACAATAGTATTTTCTTCCTCCCTCCTTTTCATTATTGCGAAACGTGTAAAATACCGCTTTTGAACGTAAAGAACGCCCCTTCTACCGTCTCAAGCGTAGCGAGCTTTAAGGACCTTTTCAGAAGTTTCTGTATAGACAGTGACACAATAACTCAACATAGCGATTCTCCTGAATCCAATCCTTTTACGCTAATGTTTCAGGGTGGCGGAACATTCAGCGTCAACTCTTGGCCCCCGGGAGTGGGAGGGTTCAGACCCGACAAAAGGAAAGTTTTAGACAGAGAGGGAAGACTCCTAAAAGTAGTTTCCTATATTTGGGTACTAAAAATTTTGCGAAATTTTTTTACAAAAGCTCATTCTCATTATTTTGTCAATCTCCATACGGATTAGGGAGCAGTTTATTTTTAAAAATTATTCTCCTTTTGACGTTTTATTAAAAAAATTAAAAATTACTATAATTATTAGAGAGTTCCCCTCTTTTTCAAATTTAATTAACTGACGATTAAAAAAATTTAATGCCGGACGTGAATTAAATTAACAATGGTAATATTTTAAAGATTTAATAATAAATCAATTTTTCCGATCCCCATTATGAAGATTCGATTTAGTAATTCGTATCATCTGTTACCTAATTGAATGTAGGGAGGGGTTAAAACGAAAATGTAAACGGGGTGAAAAACGCAACTGGGGGAGAATTTTTAAATGGAAGTTCGATAGGGGAAGATTTTTTTATTCAAGTTTGAAGTTTAGTAAAAAAAAAATTCCATCGGATTTCTCTGGAAAGCAAATCTATTACGAAATCCCGAGAGGAAACAAGAAAAAATATATAATTTGTCTTGGACATGCCCCTACTGCGGGATTTATAGAAGGCAATTTGTTTAAAAAACAGGAGGAGTTGGGACTATTTTTACATGCACGATATCACGTGGCCCCTTTAGAAACACTAGATTTTAAATAATTTATTAAAAAACCAAGAATCTCGCCGGAGATGACTCACAAAACGATGAGACGGCAATATGGCGGATGCACCCTCCTGGACCTATCAAGGTTAAATTTCTTGATGTTTTGGATTGGGGAGAATTTTGGGCAGAGTTTAAGATCTAGTTAGGAAATTATGAAAAGATGGCACTTTTTTGATCAAGAAACACCCTTTTTTTATGTGTTTGGGCGTTTAACATTTTTTTAGCGGGTTTTCGCTCATTTTCCTCGATTTTTGGTTGTAGAAACATCCCAGCATTTTTTAACCTCCTTCACGGGTGTTAGGAAGTTTTCCTTGATTGCCTGTTTTAACTTTTATCAGGTGTTAAGGCGTTTAACATCTTTCTTACCGGGTTTTTGGTGTTGTTCCTCAATTTCCTTGTCCAGAATAACCCATTTTATTAGACTTACGGGCGTTTAACATTTTTTTTTACCACGATTTGTGTCGTTTTTTGATGTACAAACACCGGTTTTATCGGGTTTTTAACCCATTTTATTAGACTTTCGGGCGTTTAGCACGTTTTGGGTCTTTTTTGACGTAAAACACCGGTTTTATCTGGTTTTTAACCCATTTTATTAGACTTTCGGGAGTTAACATTTCTTTTACAAGTTTTTGGTCGTTTTTTGATGTAAAAACACCGGTTTTATAGGGTTTTTAACCCACTTTTTTAGACTTACGGGCGTTTAACATTTTGTTTTTTCCACGTTTTGGGTCGTTTTTTGACGTACAAACACCGGTTTTATCGTGCTTTTAACCCATTTTATTATAATTTCGGGCGTTTACCAATTTTTACACGTTTTGAATTGTTTTTTGACGTAAAAACACCGGTTTTATCTGGTTTTTAACCCATTTTATTAGACTTTCGGGAGTTTAACATCTCTTTTACACGTTTTGGGTCGTTTTTGATGAACAAACACCGGTTTTATCGGGTTCTTAACCCATTTTATTAGATTTTCGGGCGCATAACATTTCTTCAACCACGTTTTGGATCTTTTTTGATGTACAAATACCGATTTATTGGGTTTTAACCCATTTTATTACACTTTTGGGCGTTCTACATTTCTTTCACCACGTTTTGGGTCGTTTTTTGATGTAGAAACACCGGCTTTATAGGGTTTTTAACCCAGTTTATTACACTTTCGGGCGTTTAACATTTCTTTCAACTCGTTTTGGGTCGTTTTTTGATGTAGAAACACCGGTTTTATAGGGTTTTTAACACATTTTATTACACTTTCGGGCCTTTAACATTTCTTCCACCACGTTTTGGGTCGTTTTCCGTTGTACAAACACCGTTTTTATCGGGTTTTGAAGCTATCAACACCCTTTTTATTGGAATTCGAGGGTTTTGGGCCGTTTTCCTATACTATTTGGTTTAAAAACGTCCGTTTCATTGGGTTTTTGAAGTATTTAAAAACCCAGATTTTCTGGTTTAAAAATAAGGATTCCGGACCTTTCTTTGCTGAATTTCGCCCCAAAAACCCTTTTATACCAATAACCCCAGACATTTTAAGGCAATCCAGGGTAGAGGCTACCAGTTCAAGGGATGATATAAACCCTTGAGAAATAAAAATTGATAAATAAACAATTCAGAAAGTTACGTTTTAAATTTTAGATTTAGTTCTTCGAAAACATAAATTTTCTCAAAAAGTTTTTTCTTTCTCTTCAACTTTCTGTCGTTTAAATCTTAAGCTATTCCAGGGAACGGAAGTTTTTTGGGCATTGAAACCAAAAACGTTTTTTTGTCGCGAAAGTAAATATAGTTAGGCAACGAGCCAAATATTATCACGGCAACGTTGTTTGATCTTTATTTCTCACATTCGGACATTCCGATCCCTGGACTCATGAATGAAGAAAAAAAAGTATCTATTTTCGTCCAGTTTCAAATAAACAAAAAGTAATAGTGGCCTAGGCCTTTGTGAACTTTCAAACGCCTTTTTGAACTTGAAACTAAAAAAAACTTTTTTATGGTATAAGATAATAATTTCAGACTAAGGAAACATAACGAAAAAATCATCTTTGTTCTAAATTTTCTATAAAAACTAAATAATTAAAAATTAATTAATAAAAATTAGATGATTTATTGTAATTATAATAAAATATGTATTATAATAAGATGATATTTATTAAAAAATTGTGAATAATGGAAAAAATGGAGTAAAAATTTTTAAGTTAATCAATAAAACGAGAAAACATTAGTAATAAAAGGACAAAAACAAAAAATCATGCCATTAGTCATGCTTTGAAAGGATTAGGAAATAAACATAAAAAGCAGAGGTCTAAAAAAAATAATAATTAAAAAAGGAGAGAAAAAAATGAATTTTGTTTTAGGTGAATTCTGACTCACCTGTCGCCTGAACATTTTTTAATGATCTTGGACAAAACGGAGTGTATGTCGGTTGGACACCGTTGATCTGTGCAGCCCCGTCCCTCCTCGCTGTAAAAGTGCTCTTCTGCGGTGAGAAGGGAGATCTCCTGCAACCCCCAGTTTATTGGTGACATGCTTTTCAGTGTTATCAAGAATCATGCAATTATGAAAAATAAGGAATTTATCAGTTATAGACATAGGTGGACATTTTGACGTACACGGAAATGCAGCGAGGTTAAAACTTTTCACAAAATTGAATCTCAAGGACCAAGCCGGTGATAATTATGTTAACAAGTATGTGATGAGTTCACACATAATTTTTTTTTTAAAGTGAAGTTGGTTTTATCGTTTTTTTTTTGTTTTACATTCTAATGTCTCCAAGCAGTGATTAATTTAGTAGATGCCAACTTTAGGTTTAGGCAAAAAAGGAAAGGTTGGAAAAAGGGAAAGGGCCAGGAAACTCCTAATTTTTGGAAACCTTCCTGAGTCATCAATCCTACGAAAGGGAACTTTTTAGCAAACGGACCTTTTTTTCGGTTAAAATGAGTGGTGGAATGTGTACCCCATTTTCCTTATTCAGTTTAAGGCCTTCAGAACTTTCCTGTGATCCTAATTTTTATGAAAATGTTTTTTATGACAGAAGGAAAACCCCGAAAAACCTGTAAAGTTGGGGTTTCACTGTCAAATTCCAAGGGAAACTGCTCAAATGTAAAAATGGGTTTAAATGTCAACAAACCGAAGAAAACTCCGGAAAACCCTGGAAAAATGGGACATGTATGTCAAAAACTGAGGGAAACTCCGGGAAATCCTCTAAAAATGGGGTTTCTCTGTCAAAGATCCGGAGGAAACAAAAATTATTGTAAAAAGTGGGGTTCGTCTGGACTAAGGAAAACTATGGAAAACTCCGGAAAATCCTGTTAAAATGGGACTTGCCTGACAAAAAACCGAGGGAAAATCCGGAAAATCCATTATAATGGGGTTTCTCTGTAAAAGGGCCAAAGGAAACAAAATAATCCCGTAAAAAGTGGGGTTCATCTCACAAAAAACCAAGGAAACCCCCGCAATCTTGTAAAATAGGGGTTTTTCTCTCAAATTTCTCAGGATAACCAAAATCTCGAAAAAATTAGGGGGAGGGGCGGGAAAAACTCCAGTAAATCTTCTAAAAAAGGTTTTTTCTGGCAAAAAACGAAGGGAAACTCCGGAAAATCCTCTAAAAATGGGGTTTCTCTCTCAAAAAGCCAAAAAAACAAAACATTCTGTAAAAAGTGGGGTTCATCTCACAAAAAACCAAGGGAAACCCCAAAAATCCTGAAAAATAGGGGTTCTCTGTCAAATTATCCAGGAAAACTACGTAAAATCCCGAAAAAATTAGGACCAGGATTTGAACTCCAGGAAATCCTCTAAAAAAGGTTTTTTTTCTGTCAAAAAACGAAGGGAAACTCCGGAAAATCCATTGAAAATGGGGTTTCTCTCTCAAAGAGCCATAGGAAACCAAATCCTGTAAAATAAAATAGGGTTGATCGGTCCAAATGCAAGGAAAACTGCGTAAAATCCCGTAAAATAAGATTATGGGGGGGGGGACTCCAAATAGGGTTTTTCTGTCAAAGAACCAAGGAAAATATCAAAAAATTGGTCCCCTTTTTCAATAAAAAAAAAAAAAAAAAAAAAAAAAAAAAATCATAGGAAACTTCTGAAATTTCTTAAAAATGACAAAAAACCTATAAAAACTCCCAAAAACCCATAAAAATGAAGGTATCTGGTGAAAAATCCGAAAATCCTGTACAGAAACTTAAATTCTGGAAAAAAGTCGTTTGCTTGAGCATAAAAATTCTTTGAATTCCGAGTTCCTTTTCTATGTTTCCCGGGGGTCCCTGGCTCTGCTTGGCGATCTGGGGGTCATCGGACCACACTTTGGGAACCCCGGTTCCAAGAAAACTAAATCCCAAAAAATTAGGGGGGGGGGGGGAAATCCTCTAAAAAGGTTTTTTCTATCAAAAAACGAAGGGAAACTCCGGAAACTCCTTTAAAAATGGGTCTTGTGTAAAAAACCGATGAAAACTCCGGAAAATCCTCTAAAATCTCTCTCTCAAAGAGCCAAAAAACAAAAATTATGTAAAAGTGGGGTTCCTCTCTCAAACCCAAATCCTGTTAAAAAATAGGTTTTCTCTGTCAAATTCCAGGAAAACTGCGTAAAATCCCGTAGAAATAAGTTTGTGGGGGGGGGCTCAAAAAATCCAAAAAAAAAAAATCAAGGAAACTTCCGAAATCCCGTAAAAATGGGGTTTCTCGGACAAAAAACCGAAAAACTCCCAAAAACCCTATAAAAATGGAGGTTCTGTGAAAATCCGAAAATCCTGTACAAATTTAATTAAAAAAAGTCGTTTTGCTTGAGCATAAAATGATTCCTTTCTATGTTTCCGGGGTCCCTGGCTCTTGGCGGATCTGGGGTCGCACACTTTGGGAACCCCTGTTGAAAATAAGGGATAAAAAAAATTAGGGTTGCACCAAAAGGTTATGAATAAAAAGCGATAACTTTCCATTAAAAACGCCTAATTGAATTCCCAAGAAAAAAAAAAAACCCGGGTCACAAATCGCTTTAATGTACGACAACTCGAAATAGGGAAGGGTTTTTCCCTATAAACGAGATATGAATGGTTAAAGAGCAAGAAATTTGTAATGTAAGTACTCGAATGCCCTAGAAACCGTAATTGTACACGGGTATGGGGCGAGCGAGAGGGTATGTTTTTACAGAGGGGAGGAATTATGTATGTACGACCTGCCCCTTTCTAATGGATTGATCAAGGGTTAGGACCACAAGAACCTCCAAAAACACTAATAACCCTGTTATTAATTCCTCCGGTTCCATTACTAAAATGGGACCTCCATACTAAGGAACGACTTCTAATCTATATAATGGCTCCTCCTTTCTTATATTAAAAATATCTATTTTCTAAAGAAAAAAACACAAAAAAAAACTTCTGATCTGGACTTAAACCGGGATTCCTCCGCCCAATCAAACTGCTTTTAAACAATTTCATGAGAAGCAGAATAATTGTTTTTTTTAAAGCTTACTGGGAGAATTTTTGCGATTCCTGGAATAGATTTGTCCTCGCATCCAAAAATATCCAAGTAAAAAGGGGTTTCTCTGTCAACTAGATTTATTCAGAAAATAAAAAAAAGACTTTGTTTCCTTTAGATTCAAGCTATAAAAAGCTATAAATTTCCTAAACACTATGGCGCCTTTATCTGAAACTTTAAAAGAAAATTTTCAGCGGGTAGTGTAATAGTTACCATGACGTAATTACGTCAATCTCAACCAATCAAATGTCAATAAACTTTTTCTTTAAAATCCGACGTGTTAAAAACACCTACACTGGGGTGGGAAAAAAAATTCGTTCATATTCAAATCTAGCGTGCACGAAAAAATTCTCTCCTCTAAATGCGGCATAATAACACGCAAATATAATTTTTTTGATAATTTCAGCAATACGGTTCTTATTATCTTTTATTTTTAGGTCAATATTTTGACTGTGCTGTAATGAGCCGTACGGGAACACCACAATTGGCTCGCTCCCAAAGAATTTGTACGAATTATTTATCCAGGGCAACGCCTTTATATGATTTTTTTAAAATAAAAAAATGGAAAAATGTGAGATATAAAGCGTCAATCAAAAAGGTTAAAAAATGCCCTTAGGGATGAATGAGGTGTGAATTTCATGAAGGGAATTTCTTGATATCGAGGAGCGTGGTAGCTTTCCGCTCGGCGAAAGCCCAAAAGTTTAAAAAATAGACGCAAAGAGACTCGTTCTAAAGGTTGGTAAATCTCTCACGTGGCAAAAGGGCAAACGTATAATTAAAACCTGGGTCACAATAGCCAAATGTCGAGAGAGAACTGCCAAATAAAAAAACAGGCCCATATTTTCACAGAGGAAAAACCCTTTTCTAAAGTACTCGACTCGTTTATACACACGGAATTTCTATTTTTTCTACCCAGCACGCACAATGGGAGTTATTTTCGCCACGGAGTCAACAAATTTTTAGAGGAATAAAAAGCGCCGGTTATAAATCATTGTTACCATTCCCCGAAGACGTTTGATGTCGATTTTTTTTTCTTTTTTCTCCACTCTTTTAAATATTAACGATTTATTAAATTTTGATCTGATCATAAATCACAAGGCATTAAACCGACTAGCGACAAGGACCTCTGGCTTCAGTCCAATTATAGCGTTTCAAAAATATACAACATAAATTTACAAAAATAGTCAAAAATGATAAGCAATAAATTTCTTAAATTGACCAAATTTGGTGGTTGAGAGATTTTAAAAAGCGCTAGGAGGGTCGCAATTTTTTTTAGGCTACTCCTTAGAGAAAAAAAAATTATTAATGCCTCCTTTATTCCCTTTGTACGCCTATTGCTTGCGTGTCCCTTTTCCCTGGAAAAAGAATTCTTAAAAAATAACATAAGCTTAGGAAAAAAAAGCGAAATAAATAACTTTCTATAAAATCTAGTATGAGAGTCTTAAAAGTGGCGAGATATATTATAGCCATTATCTTCCTTTTCAGCCAACAGTTGTAAATCACAGTTTCCCAAGTGAATATTGGAAATGCCGTTTATCAAAATAGGGCGAAGGGGGTAAAGCCCACGTGGGATGCACGGGAAAAATCGTGTCCTCTCACCCCCGACGGATCATCTCTTCGATCCTGCGATTTAAGGTTGAACGCACCTCCCGACGAAAAAAAGGGGGAAATTCATATAAATTAACGTCAAAAGATGAGCTCCGAAAAGGGGGTTTGAGGCTTTTGTGAATTATTCATGGTCCGGGTGTTTAGGGCGGGGAGAGAGGACAACAACAAGGTATATTGGCTCTGCAATATATATCTGCATATTAATGCGTTCAAGTAACATCCATCACTGTCCCTCTGTTAACTCTGTCCTCCCTGAGGTTCCAATCTATATTCCCTCGCCCACACATTTATTTCCAAATTTCAATAACTTTAAACCTCCCTGAGTCGTTACTGACGCTGCAGATTTCCTGCATTCAGAAAGACAGCAGGAGTGGGCGTCTATCAGGGCTGGGAAATATGGTAAAGCCTTCTAATTGGGGAAGGTGGACAACGACATCTTTAAAAAGACGGCACCCTCAGAGAAACCAATGCTTCATATCTGTGTGATGAACGATAGCGTTCACTTATCCGCTGTCATCCAGTCACTGACGCTGCAGATTTCCAGCATTCACGAAGACAGGAGTGGGCGATCTATCAGATCATCTGAGTGATGAACGAGAGCGTTCATTTATCCACTGTCATCCAGTCATTGATGCTGCAGATTTCCAGCATTCACAAAGACTGCAGAAGTGAACGATCTATCAGTGCTGGGTAATATGGTGAAGCCTCCTGTTTAGGGAAGGTGTTTAGGGTTCATATCTGACTTATGAGTCATGATCGATGGCGTTCGATTATCCAAATATCTTTAAGCCTCCCTGAGTCGTCACTGACGCTGCAGATTTCCAGCATTCACGAAGACACCAGGAGTGGGCGGTCTATCAGGGCTGGCTAATATGGTGAAGCCTCCTGATTGGGGAAGGTCGAAAACAAAATCTTTTAAAAGACAGCACCTTCTGAGAAACCAATTAGGCTTCATATTTGAGTGATGAAGAGAGCGTTCATTTATGCACTGTCATCCAGCCATTGATGCTGCAGATTTACAGCATTAACAAAGACAGCAGGAGTGGGCGATCTATCAGGGCTGGGAAATATGGTGAAGCCTCCTCATTGGAGAAGGTAAAAAACGAAATCATTAAAAAGACAGCACTTTCTGAGAAACCAATTAGGCTTCTTATCTGAGTGATGAACGATAGCGTTCATTTATGCACTGTCATCCAGTCATTGATGCTGCAGATTTACTGCATTAACAAAGACAGCAGGAGTGGGCGATATATCAGGGCTGGGAAATATGGTGAAGCCTCCTAATTGGGAAAGGTCGAAAACTAAATCATTAAAAAGACAGCACTTTCTGAGAAACCAATTAGGCTTCATATCTGAGTGATGAACGATAGCGTTCATTTAGAAGAAAATACGAGGAGTTTGGAAGGCGTCCAGGTTTGTTTAATGAACGGAGAGAACCTTACGCATGGGCGTATCATTTGTCTTTAAAGGAATGTCCGGGGGGTCCGAAACCATGTTTTCATCGATGATAAGAAGGTCTGGGGAAGGGATGACGGGACGGGAGTCCCGAGCGCCACGTTGATTAATGTCCTCCCCGAACAAATCATGATTCCCCTTTTGTCATGACTTGACTACCGGCTTTTGTTGAAACTACCTCGGTTCAATCAGACCCCCACCTCCCCCATCCCTTATATAAAAAAGATCTCTCTTTTTTTCATTCCGGCATTCCACGTTAAGGGAAAAAATATACAAATTTGTTGTGAGGATTGAAAAAAAAATTTACGTCTCTCCTTTGTACTCGCTCTGAGCAAAATGATACGAATTCTACAAGAGCTTTACATTTTTTTAATCTACTTTTTTTTATTATAAAAAATTACTCAAGCTTAACAAAATGAAGTTTTTGTGAATTTAATTATTAGAAACAGCATTTTTTGCCCAACATATTACAGAAGGAACTCTTCGAGATTTGCTTAAATTCAAACTAGTTAGATAAACGAGGGGGGTTAATTTTTTTTCTTCTCGCAAGAAAAGCCCGTGTGGAGAGAAAAAAAAAGAGCTCTACTTGCGAGAGGAAAAAATTAACCCCTCGTGTGATCAAACTAGTTTGAATTTAGGCAAATCTCAAAGATGAATTTTTGAAAAAACGCGGGAACAAAGACACATGAAAGCTTGCGCATGCGCGCTGCCCTATTCTCGCGCCTGCGTGTTGTTCTGGTATCGTAAACTCACAAGTACCTTATTTTATTGTTTTGCTAGGTATAATGAAATCTAGGTAGTCTGCGTAATAAAGTAATTCATCCCCTTCTTACACCCTGGAAACTAAGAATTTTCTCCCACAATAGATAAGTGCCCCCCCCCCCCCATCATAATCCAGGAAGACAGGTTAACATTGAGGTAGCCTGTATAACCAACCCTAACGCCCCCTTCTACCTCGATAACTACGTTATTCGCTTCATACATATAATATTTAGATCATTGACGGAGGGTGGTGCACATTTTTTGTGGTTCGAAGCTGTGAATTATTGCGGTTTGAAAATTTATAGGAGTCATTTAAAGATCCCTCTTTTTGCACGGTTCTCTCCTTCCCCGAATATCTTGTAATGTGTAGCAATCAGACGAATTAATTGTGTGTCTTAATTGCTCCGGAGCTAATACGCCCCTCGTTAAACCAACAGCCTTTAAAGCCCCATTCCGAGACGCATTTCCCTTCGAGAAAACAATACACTTTGTTACCCGAGGTTGTCCCATCTACGTCTTGGTTCAACCACTTTCGGTTAATTATCCAATTAAAAATGAATGTTTTTGTATATATAAAAAAAAAGCGAGTTTCGATTTAACCGTGGGAGCCTTTTATTCCGTTTTGCAATTTCATTTCCCGTTGGAAATTGATAAATAAGTCAAATTGAATTTTGAGAGAAAACAAAACAAAAGGAAAAGTGAAGGGGGGTGGGGAACCTGAAAGGGCGGTGTAATCAATATTGGATTGTGGCTTTCCATTATTAGGAGAGGCATAGGGTTCCCGCTTCTGTGGTCAAGAGGCAGGAGACAATGAAGAAATCTAATGAACGATCCGCAATGCCTAGATTGCTTTATTCTCTACTTTTTAAAAACTCCATTTTACGTTTAAAATTAAAAGTCACTATTTTTTAAAGTTAAAAATTGTACAATCTAGAGGGAAGTATCAGTTCATTAAACGGGAATTATTTACCATTCTTCCTAAAGATGGTGGAAGGTGAGGATTTTTGAAGCACATCTAGCGCTTTCAAATTTAAAAAAATTATTTTTTTATTTTAAACAGGAAAATTCGCTACGTTTTTTCAGTTTTCTCCAATAAATATTTAATTGAAAATTTAATTTTTCGAAAATTTGATCGCAGAGTTGGGTGAATTCATATTCACTATTTGTTACTGAATTATTTGTTTACATTCTAATTTTTATTGCGTATGTATTCCGCAAGGTGATTTACTATCAAATAATTAACCAATAATGGAGGAAGAAATGACTGTGATAACGGGTATCTCACGACGCGTTTCGGCTTAAAAAGCCTCGTCAGGTGAGCTATTCCCTCTATCATCTTCTTTTCACTGTGCCCATATCTCCGAGAGATTTAGTGGATACAGCGGGAAGCCGGAAACAACAGTCTCAATAAAGCTCACCGCCGCCTCCGTTCTCCAAGAGATAGAGCCACTCACCACCTCATAATTGGTGTTTTAATTTTTATGACAGATTTGCTGTCATGGCAATACTACATTTACATTCTAATTTTATTGCGTCTGTATTCCGCAAGGGGGATGATTTTACTATCAATTAATTAACTAATGGAGGAAGAAATGACTGTGATAACGGGTATCTCACGACGCGTTTCGGCTTAAAAAGCCTCGTCAGGGGAGCTATTCCCTCTATCATCGGAGATAGAATAGATAGAAATGATTGTGATAGAGGGAATAGCTCCCTGACGAGGCTTTTTAAGCCGAAACGCGTCGTGAGATACCCGTTATCACAGTCATTTCTTCCTCAATTATTGGTTAATTATAAGATAGTGAATTATATTGTGTTCTTATTTAAAAATTTAATAAGAATACGAGTTATATGAGTCCCTAATAAATGCGTAATAAGTACTAATGTCTATCTAAAAAGTATATTTCGTCGCGTTAGTTCTAACACCGGCTATCTCATTTTTCCTAGGTTTTCAGGAGAGCCAAAATACAGATTAATATGTCAATGGAATCAATGCATCACCTGTTGGCAAAATCGTGAACTACGCGTTTTTTGTTGGTAATAGGGTTAAACTACCAACGGAATTCTCCACAAAATTTACCATCAGAAACAATGCCTAACTCAAAATTGATAAAAAAATGAGATAGCCGGTGTTAGAACTAACGCGACGATTTATTATATAAAAAAAATGAAGAAGTATTAATTTCTAGAAAATCATAAAAAAAAAAGAACTAATTCCTAAGAATTCTTATAATGACTTGATTTATAAAAACATTTTCACGCTTGTAAGTTTGTAATTTCTGCCATATTTAAAAGCCGATAAAAGGCAAAAATTGAGAAAACTGACTTAAAGTATGAAATGCGAAGATTTTGAATAAAGTTGAAAAGTTGTTTTTCAAAAAAGTTTTCCTTCCCGTCCTATTCTTACATTGAAGAACAGGGCTTTTCCCCAAGTTTCTTGCCGAAGCGGTTGAAGGAATTTTCTCAAAACATGAACCCCGCGGTGGATAAGTCGGTTTTGTTAAAGAGACATAGATTTACTATGTTTACAGAGAGTGGAAAAGCTTTTCCCTTTAAAGCGTAATCTCGTCGTTAAGTCCGATTTGCATATTATCATGGAGGGTAATATAAATGCCGGATTATCTTCTCCCCCGTCATCGAAAACCATAGGAAATACAATCAATCATAAAGTCTTTCGGTCAAAAAAGTTCGATGGGGCCTAACAAAAAGGGGGAGGGATTACCGTTGTTTTTTAATGGAAATCGATTGGTTTCAAAAATGTTTATGTTGATTTTCACAAAACGCTTTTTAACTCCAATTCTCCTAATTCAAAGAATTTTTCTTTTAGTTTGTAAAACTTCAAAGGGTTCTACTTCAAAAAACATTTTACAAACCTCTTGAACCCAAACAAAGTTATTCAATTATCCCTTTCATTATTGGAATTCGAAAAATCTTTGATTTTTAAAAATTATTCCAATTCTAGTTATTTCCAAGGTAACAAATTTTATAAATAAAATAATTATTGCATTTACTCGTACGATTTATCTTTTCTAAAAGTTTTATCTTTAATGACGCAGCGATAAAACGAAGGCCACGATTTTAAGAGTGTGCATAAAAAATTAAACTCAAGCATGTTTATAATTTTATTAATATTCCACAAAAAAAGTGAAAAAAAAAAAATCTTTCATACTACAACAGGCGACGAAACTTTCGATTTTTTTTTTTATTTTTTTTTGATTGCGCTACAATCTAGGAGAACAATAGGTACTAAACGAAGCCAAAACATGATTTTACCATGTTTTTTAATTTGCTCCCAATTTACAAAAAATTGACTTTGGTTAGGAAAAAATTTTCTTGGCTTTTAGCTTCATAAAACACACATAAATTTATATACAAACTCGTTTTATCGAATTTTATTATTTTAATCAAAAATTATGATTAAATGTTATTTTCTGATTTTTGAAAAAACATAAGTAAATGATCAAATAAAAGTTTAAAATGAAAGATTGAATTTTTTGTGTTACTTTTTTGTTTTTTAACTTCAGTTATAAGAACGGAGAGTCCGGATATAGCATCTTGAACTCCCCCAGCAAACGCAAAAAGCCGCTTATTTTTTAGTGAAGAGATGGCTCAAGGGTTGGTGAAGGGAGGGTGGAAAACTCTATGGGTTTCCGATAATCATCACCATCAACGAGAGGGTGGTTCTTTTTGGAGTAAAAGGGTGGAGGGGTAGATCGGGAGTGACGTCATTCAACTTGAAATTGGTAGACAGGAGTAAGACAGATGGGTCATTGTCTCGTCGAGGGATTCTCCCAGCCACTCGTAATTATATCAACCCTCTTAAGACATGGAAGACCCTTCCCACCCTTCAAGAAACAATACACCTCCAATTTACTCCAAGGGGGAGATTATCAATTCGTGAAAGGAGCATTCTTGTCCAGATTTAACACAATTCAGTTGCCATAACGATTTAATAACATTTCTCAATAAAGGAAACATCTCGTTTTTTTACTTTTACCAGAATAAATTTGCTTTGTTCCAACCGCAGTCTGAAACTGGTTGAAACTCCTGTAGCATGCGCAGAACGACATAAACGTCAAATCTGACGTTTCTCAAATCGTTTCTCCGTTTAATCTGACGTGCAATCCTTCTGCGCAGGCTCCAGGAGTTCAAAACCAGTTTCAAACTACGGTTGGAACAAAGCTATTATTCTATTTCTTTCCATGTCTGATTTCAGGAAGAAAGTTTCTTCTTGAAATTACCAAAAATGTCATTTCAGGAAGGGATCAAAATGGAGGTTTTTATTAGAGGCAACACTGCGGGAGGCCAAAAACAAAGGAACCCGAAGTCCAGATCGACGATGTGCACGTGGCAGCATGCTGCGCGACCAATGGCATAGGGGAGGGGAGGCTAATGGGGAATTTGTAGTAAAAAGAATTTTATGGCAGAAATATCACTTAAAACTAACGAAAAATCGGCTCCTACCTTTCTCTAGAAGGGCATAAAAGACATTTTCCCGCCTTTTTCATCATTTCCCCCTCCTTATAGGGTTTTTGGGATTTCTTAGCCAAAAAGCAAATTTTTACAGCACTTTCGGGCTTTTCAACCCAAGAACCAAAATTTTGGTTTTTCAACCCAAGAACCAAAATTTTTTAGGATTTTTGTGAGTTTTCCTAACCTCTGTGGCACCAAAATCACCTTTTTGGGAGCTCCCAAAATTTAAACAAGTTTGCGAGAATTTTTCATAAGTTTTAAAGAAAAGAAACTAATTTTTCAATAAAATTGAAATGTCATAAACCTTTTTAATGGGATTTTTCTAAGTTGTACCCAAAAATTTTAAGTTTCCTTGGTTTGTTGATTAAGAAACTTTTTTTCTGAAAATTTTTTGAACGATTTCTCGTTTTACTGCCCAGAAATACCGATATACAGGGTATTTTTCTGGTGATTTTTCCCAACAATATTTTTATTGATCATTTTTGAACATCCACTCCTCAAAATAAGCCGATTTTAAGGCTTGAAGCCCTTTAGAGAAAGGGGGCTTGCGGCTCCCAAAAACATCAAATTTTAGTTGAATATTCTATTTTCCATTATTATAAAACGAGAATAAGGACTCCAATTTTAGGTCTAAAAATCGATGATTTTCGTTTCGTTTAAACTTAAAGACGCGAAGCATTTGAATCGAAAAACATTCCAGACAATGGAATCGCCGATTCAGAAAAGGGAGGACTTTTAATCTCGACCCTCTCGCAGTCCGGACCCCTTTTTTTCCTCTCTCTCTTTTTTTAAACGTTGATTCCGATATTCGGTTTCCCGTATGATCTTACGTCATTTACTAAATAATATAAAAAAAAATCCGTTTCCGGGGTTAAATAAAAAAATGCCGGGAGGGAAGGAAAGCGAGTTTAGTGCACATCGATAGACATTAGGGTGTATCCGTCCTTTACACGCAATCATACGATTGATGGGGATGGAAATTTAATATAATAGCATTATTCGACATGGAAGTTATAAACTCTGTAAAAAAATATAAACAAAATTGTTACTATTTTCAAAAAATAGAATTAAATTGCAAAACAAACTTAAATCCCACTAATTACTAATTTTTAATTTAAACATCAAAATTAGGAAGAAGAAAAGATTAGAAAAAAATACCCCCAGTGGGCTTTGATCCTACGACCTATGGGGAACTCCGACCAATAAAAAATTAACACTAAAAATTAGGCCCTGTTGGGTGTTTAACTGAGGGAATAATCAGGTTTGTGGGGTAATTAAGGTTGAATCCGGTAGGTTATACAGTTATAGGTTACCTCAATGTCAATCTGTCTTCCTGGATTGCATAACAGTAAAAATTAAGGGACAAGGGAAAGAACTAATTTTAAAGGTAAACAAGAATTTTAATTCGGCTTCTATAGACGGTCGAGCCTTGGGCTAGAAACCCAAAGATTTTAGGTTCGAATCTCACAGGAGGATACATTTTTTTTTATACTTTTTGGTTTAATATAAAAATAAAAATTTATTTAGCTAATTTTTTTTTCTGAGGCGAAGGGAAAGCCTATTTTGAATATTTGGTTTTCTTTTGAATAAAAAACATATTTGGAATGTATAGACGCGTATTTTTGCACCTCGTATCTGTATATAAATAAGTGGTTTGGCGAGGGGGGTTTGTTTATAAATACAATTCTTAGGGAACCGCCTATTTCTATTCATACCCTGTAAAATATTCATTTCCTTTCCTTGAATTTTCGGGGAAGAGTCGAGAAAGCTTCTTTGTCGGTTGTTGGTTCTGGGGAAGGAGGAAAAGGGCGGGTTATCTTCGGCGAATCGATATGCCTAACATACGCCTCATGATAGGTTTCATCTGTGAATGAAACGGTCGAACATAAACATTTCCATACGACATCGGCATTAATGGATTCAACACCTCGACCTAAAAAATGGGCCCCTTTATCGATCTCTTTACCCGGAATTTTGATAAACATGATAATTTTTTTTTCTCTCCCTCTCACTCTCGCCCTTTGGCGAATTTCCAATTTTCTTTAAAGTGTGGCCGTGTCAACTTTTTAAGTCTTTTCTAAAAATAAAAGACATTTTGTAATTCCCACGAGGTTAATTTGTGGATTTTTTTGATATCATGTGACCACGTGGGGGACTTGTCTTTTCTAAATTTAAACCTCCTTTTTTTTTAATGACTAATAAAATAGATCATCAAAATTTACCAACGAAATACTATTTTTCAAAAAAAAAAAAAAAAAAAAAGGAGCTGTATTTAAATTTCCATAAATGGAGATTTTGAGGCTTAGAGAAGACATACAAATATCTGGGGGGGAAAAAAGGTTTCTCGGTAAAAACTGAAGAAAAAAAAACCCGAAAATTCTATAAAATTGGGCTCTGCCTAACGACCGAGAAAATAGCGGAAATCCAATAACAAGAAAGTTTCTTGGACGAAAAATTGAGGAAAACAGCAAAAACAATTGATTAAGAGGACGTTTTGGGCAAAAAAACTGAGGCATACGCAAGGAAGTTTTTTAAAAGGTGTTCTCAACAAAAATTAAGAAAAACTCCCAAATATGGTAATAAAGAGGTTGTAGCCTAATAATCGAGGAGGCACAGTGGTACTTGGCTAAACACACGAAAATCCCTTTAAAAAAGGTGTTTCCAGCCTGATAACCGAGGAAGACTCCTGAAAATTCAAAGGGATTTTGAGGGTTAGAAAACGAGAAAATCACCAGAAATCAAGACAAAAGTGGAAGAAAAAAACCAAAAATTCATTAAAATTGGAGGGGGGGGGGGAGGCTCTGCCTAATGACCGAGGAAAATAGCGGAAATCCAATAACAAGAAAGTTTCTTGGACGAAAAATTGAGGAAAACAGCAAAAACATCTGATTATAGGACGTTTTGGGCAAAAAAACTGAGGCATACGCAAGGAAGTTTTGTAAAAGGTGGTTCACCAAAAAATTAAGAAAAACTCCCAAAATCGGGAATATGGGTTTTCTTGCCGTAATGACCGAACAACTTTCGGAAGTCCGAAAATCCTGTCAAAAAGAGGGCGGGGGTTTCTTCAGCCTAATAACCGAGGAAACATAGTGGTACTTGGCTGAAACACCAAGAAACCATTGAAAAATGTGTTTCTAAGCCCGATGACCGAGGAAAACTCATGGAAATTCGATAAATGAGGATTTTGAGGGTTAAAAAAAATCACCAAAATCAAGACAAAAGTGTTCTCTGTCTAAAAACTGAGAAAAACACCCAAAAATCCTATTAAAAAAAAGGCGTCTCGCCAGAAAGCTAGAGGAATCCAAGTTTCTTGGAGAAAAAGTTAAAAAAGCCAAAAAATCCGTTTAAGAAGTTTATGGACCAAAAAACTGAGGAAAACGCCAGACAGTAAAGGGTAGTTTTTGCCAAAATTAAGGAAACCTCCCAAACTTCGGAGAAATTGAATAAAATGATGTAGCCCATATGCAGTAAAGCATAATTTTGGCTCTTTGCGTTTTTCCAGCCAGTTAATAAAACAATTTTACTTGTTTAATTATCCATAATCATACATGGCTTTGTATACGCTAATAATTGAAAGACAACAGAGACTCGTCAACTAAATATTATACCTACACTTCAACTATTTACCAATAGTTTAATTAATTAAATTCGTAGGTGAGTGGTCATCAAGGAAAACCGACTTGGCGAGGCTTCCTTTTTGATTTTTAAGAAACAATTAAAGATGTCTAAAAAATGTGTTAAAGGATTAAAAACACGACTATCGCTTTTTATCATAATAAGATACGAGTATCGTCTCTATTTAGATTAGGGGTGATTAGGAAGTAAATTAGGGACTTTTATATAAATCTCTGATAAAAATTTGCGTTTGAAAAAAGAAATGCTACTGAAAAATTCTAAAAACCGAAGTTTATTTAATTTATTAAGAAAAAAGATTCTTGGAAAAGGCACACAAAAACGTGGTCTCAAGAAACAATGTTTTTACTCTCAAGCCCCCCTCGTTTTTTTTTTCCTTTAGAAATATTTATGCGAAAAATGTCTCGAGTGGATTTTTTTTTTTAAATAAAAATTTTCTTCTGAAGTGGAAGTCAGTGGAGTATGAGATAAGGAAAAGGGACAAAACTTAAATCTAATTTTACGCTCCTAGGCAGCCAGTTTTTAATTTATAATCCTTTTGATTAATGTCCGCGACCGATTTCTTCCGTTCGTTTTTTTTAAATATAAAAATAAAAAAGTTTGATTTTTTCTACATGCGAATCGCTGATTCAAACATCTTTGTTTATAAATGAATGTGATGACGCTCATAAAATTTATCAACCGAAAGCGCTTTTTAGTTGACGCCAACCTTGAAGGGTCGAGGAACATGGGCAAGTAGATAACGTGTACATATTTAAATAAATAATCGCTAAATAACGAAATATTACATCTCATATATAAAATATGAGATTTTACAATTCCAGATTATAATTTAGCTAATGGATGATTAAGTCCGAAATTCTCAGGTTAATCCCCTACATCTCCTTTGTTCTCAAATAATATAATCATCTATTGTTAATCAGAGATGTAAAAATAAAGATGTACAGTTAAAGTGGGTTTTTTAGAAGAAAAATTAAAAAGCCTATAAGTAGCTAATTTTGTGAAAAGTTAATTTGTAACTTTAAATTTTATTTAGAATACCAACAAAATGGTTAAAAATTGAGAATATTGGTAGAACTGATTTTTTTTATGAGGCGATTCATTGTCACTTAAAATTTATCTTGAGAGAAAAACAAATAAAGTTTTTATAGATATGACGTACCATGAATGGGTTGATAAGAAGGATCCTTCGTTTGGAGTGATGGTACCTTGTGAGGGTAAGGACGAAGTACCTGTGGCGTTGTAATTAATTTTTATTACGAGAAGTAATTTTGAAACGGTTTAAGAATGGAGCCGACACGTACAGTAGAAGACACAGAAACCGACTGGAACAGGAAGGCCACCCCTACCACGTTTCGTGAACGTTCGGCGCCTTCCGCCTCCGTCCGCCTCCCCCGACCGAAACTCCCCTGGACTTCATTACACCCCCGTTCGACGTTCGACTCCGTCCGTACGGACTTCGCCCTCCACCCCTTCTCTATTTCGTCGGGGAAAGTTAAGAAATTGCCATTATTTCCTTCATCGCCATAAAAAAGAGTCTAATTTCTATTGAATTAAATTGGTGAATCATTGATTATTAATGTTCATTTCATAAACACCTTTTTCCCTTTTTGTATTTGTGAAATTTAAGAGAAAGGGGTAGCGCGAAAGCAGCTCTAAAATTGAGAAAAACTCCTGAAAATCCCATTTAAAGGAGTTTTCTTGGTCAAAAGAGGCAGGGAAAGCACAAAAGCCCGTTGAAAAGATAGTTCTAGGATGAAAGAGCAAGAAAACTGAGGAAAACTCCCAAAAATGTTTGGTAAACAAGGGTTTTCTACAAACCGGAAGAAAATTTCGGGAGAAATAAGTTTCTATTTTTCATTTTTTGACGGAAAAAAAAATTTTTTGACGGTTTTCTCTGGCGGTTTTGGTCTTTTTTTCAAGGAAACCCTTTTTACCTGCTTTTAGCCTGGAAATCCTCAATTATTATTTATTTATTTTAATATTTTTTTTTTTGCCCAGAAACACAAATTTTTGCGTATTTCAGGAAGTTTTATCAATTTTTCGTCAAAAGACTTCCTCTTTACAGATTTATGACGTTTCTCAGATTTTGGCAAAAACACCTTTTTTTTTTCTTTTTTTCTTCATCAATCGACGCCTGACTTAAAATAAACTTACAATTGTTTTCAACCTTTTTTCACACTCTGATTGTTACTCTAAAACGGGGATAAAACGGATCGGCGAGTGTATTTCGTATCAAGTTGGAAGAGTGACAAACTCTAGTGAGAGCCAATGTTCTTACACACTTTAAATGATTTAACGGCCGAGTTTAAACAAAGAGTTAATTAAAAGGCTTTCCTCTCGTGAGACAATAAAAATGAATTATGAGGAAGAAAAATGCTAAAACAATCAGACAATGCGAATTAAGCATTAAAATTAAAAAAGAATCCCAATCGGGGGAGTTTCGAGAGCTGATATTTCCTAATTAAAAAGTCTCATAATAATTTATTTTATTTAGAAGAAACATAATTTCTTTCACCATGGCCATAAAAATGCCCAAAAAGCAGATAAAATTCGAAAAAAGGTGGTTAAAGAAGGGAAGAATCCGAAAAGAAATGAAGCTTATTGGCTAAACATTGAATAAAATCAATAAAATCCGAAAAATTTGTTTTTCCGGCAAAAAAAAAAAAAAAAAAAAAAAAAAATAATCGGGAATAACGGGGGCTTTTCGTTAAATTGTTGAGAAAACGACCACAAAATTTCTGAGGGTTTCTGGGGCAAAAACCGAGGAACTTATCTTGTAAAGAGTTTTTCTGATCAAAAAACTGCTGAAAACTGCCGAAAACACTTGTGTTTTCCAAAAAACTGTCTCTCAAGTGAAAAGGAGCTTCTCATGCAAAAAAGCGAGAAAAAAAAACGGTTTTTTCCGTCAAAAACTGAGGGTACCGATAAAAAAGAGGTTTTTGGAGAGCGCCCTGTTTTCAGCGGTTTTTCGGTATAGACCGAGGAACTTATCTTGTAAAAGAGTTTTTCTTGATCAAAAACCTGCTGAAAACTGCCGAAAAACATCGGAAAACACTTGAAAGTGTCCGATTCGCTTTTCACTTGAATGAAAAGGGAGCTTCTCATGCAAAAAAGCAAGAAAAAAAACTTTTTTTCCGTCAAAAACTGAGGGAAACTACCGATAATCCGATAAAAAAGAGGTTTCTTCGGCCAAAAGAGGAAGAAAAATCCACAAAACAAATTTCTTTGATTCCGCATGGCTGGGAGATCGCCCTGTTTACAGTGGTTTTTCGGTATAGACCCTTCGATCTCCCCGAAAAAAATTTTTTTCGGATTATCGGTAGTTTTCCTCAGTTTTTGACGGAAAAACGCTTTTTTTTTTTTTGTGAGAAGCTCCCTTTTTAATAGGACGAGAATTCTCCCATCTGAGGGCATTCTTAAACAGTTAGAACTATCAATTTAAAAAGTCTAAAAATGACGGAGGGGGACCTGGAAGGGTAGACCCCCTAAAAAATAATTAGGGTTGAGAGAAAGTCACATCTGGAGAGGAACACTCAATTTGCAAATGTGATTTGTCAGCGCGGCTTCTTCTCTTCCTTTTATCAGAGGCCCCCTTTCCCCTTCCTCAGCCTTTTATCTCCAGTTTCACTTCCAAGGGATTTTCTTCACTTTGGTGAAACGTTATCATTTTTACTTACGCACTCAAGCCACCTGAGCTCGAACAAAAAAAAATTTTTGACATCAACCATGATTAATTCACCTCATTATAGCGTAACATATTTTCAATTTAAAATATCAAGACGAAAATTTACGTTTTTTCATATTAAAATAAAATCCTCCCCTACAAATTGTCTAAATAAGAAGGGTAAGCTCCTCTGATGCGAATAATTAAATCGACTACGAAGGAAATATTGCTTACTCCCTTCGTCCCATCCACCTAATTGATAATATCGGTAAAAAAATTCACCTCTAGGGTAAACAGTTTGGAAAATGATTAAAGGAAAAAAAAAGGTTGGGATATCTCGAAGACAAACGATATAAACGTCATTTTTTTCTCATTCCTTCGAGACTTTCAATGCAAAAAAAAATTTCAGACTTCATTTATCACCTTCCTATATTAAGCATAAATAATCCCTTTCATGAAATACTATCAATCAGAGTATTTTTTCGTTCAATTATCGACTTTTTTTATTTATATAAAAAGTTTCCTTGTCTCTATTTTCCATATTAATTATTAAATGTCTTTTGAAAAGTTTTGTACTAAATTTCAATAATGTAGAAGGGGTTTCATCAAGGGAAATTTGAGTTCGAAGAGCCGTCCTTGTGTCGCACGTGTGTGAAATGGGCCAATTAGTCAAGTGGAGGCTCTTTTGGAAGTCCGGGCTCGGTGTGGTAGGATGGGTTCGAGAATATCAACCTTCCGTTATTGTCCTCCCCTTTTCTATAGGCACCCCGCGTATTTTACCCCGGGGCGTTCTGTGGCGGATTAAGAAAACGAGATGGGCAACTCTTAATTACTTTAATTATACCCATTTCAATACATCAAAGTATCAATTTCACCCTTTAATCGCTTTTTCCAGGAAAATGGGAGCCCAGAAGGTTCCAAGTACGCCAAAGTCTTTTCAAAAATTCAGTAAAATGGATGCTTCTCAGGCAAAATGGTGTTCTAATGCAAAAACTAATAAAAACTTAAATCAGATAAAAGGTTTTTTTTTTTTGGCCAAGAAAGCGAGGAAAATGACCGGAAATCGCAAAAAAATTAGATGAGCTTTGTTTGCGAGAGGAAAAAAATCAACCCCTAGTTTCTTCGGGCGAGTTTGAAAAAAAAAACACCCCTCGATTTCAGATGACATTTGCGAGAGGTAAATGACCTCGCATCAGATGAGCTTGCTTGAGGAAAAAAATCAACCCTCGTTCCTTCAGGCGTGCTTTGCTTGCAAGATTTAAAAAAACAGCCTCGATAATCAGATGAGCTTTGCTTGCGAGAGGAAAAAATGACCCCTCGTTTCTTCAGCGAGCTTTGCTTGCAAGATTAAAAAGAAAAACAACCCCTTGATTAATCAGATGAGCTTTGCTTGCGAGAAAAAATGACCCCTCGTTTCAAGCGAGCTTTGCTTGCAAGTAAAAAGAAAACCCCCTCGATTAATCATGAGCATTGCTTGCGAGAGAAAAAAATCAACCCCCTTCAGGCGAGCTTTGCTTGCAAGATTTAAAAAAACAGCCTATAATCGGAGACTTTGCTTGCGAGAGGAAAAAATCAACCCCTGTTTAATGCTGATTGCTAGCTTCCTGTACATTTTTGAGCATTTGTTTACGTTTCCGTTTTAGGCTAGCTATAGGTTAATTTTTTCCCATAATAGTTGAATCTCATTTTCAAACGAGCTTTTTCGCGGGAAGAAAAAAAATCGCCCCTCGCTTTGCTGAGCTTTGCTAGCGAGGAAAAAAATCAACCCTAATTTCATCCATGAGCTTTGCTTGCGAGAGGTAAAAATCAACCCCCTCGTTTAAATCAGGCTTTGCTAGCTTTACGCTAGCTATTAATTTTTCTCATAATACTTAGTTGAAATCTCATATTTCAAACGAGCTTTTTTCACGGGAAGAAAAAAATCATCCCTCGCTTTATCAGCCTTATTTTACCCATTTTATCACTGCATGAATTTTTTTATTTAAATTGTATTACCTACCATGAATTTTTATTTTATTTAAATTTTTTTTTTCAACCCTCCTCCAACTTTTGGGTTTTTTAGTATAAAATGTTTAAGTATTAATCAGTATTCCGGGTTATCCGCGAAATAATTCATTCCACTCTGTTCGTACAAAAGCAGTTTCAACTTTACAAAAGTCTTCTTTTGTTAAAAGGCTGAATGGTGTGTAGTAGGTTTGATGGTCGGAAGGGGGGGGGGGGGGCCTCGAAAAGTGTGGTCGGTTGAATGTTCCAGCGGGGGTAAAAACGTTTTTGTAGCAAACGTTCCGGCGTTTCTGCCCCTCCGGACCACTTAGAAATATTAAAAGGAGGCATTTTCTTAAAATATTGGAAGTCTTTTCTACCCATATCCGTGATTAATCTTTTGAAAACGAATAATAAGTGTTAAAAATAAAAACTTTTAACAATTTTTTTTATTTTTTGCAACATAGTTTGACGTAGAAATATTGCAGGGAAGCTGTCAAATAGGAAATATAACCGTTTGAATTGACACGCCCGATGTTTCCCGCAAACAATGTAGGTGGGCACATTTTTTTTTATTTTCAAATTTAATTTCTCCATGTTCTTGGAGTAACGTGTCGATGGGAGGGTCAGAGGATTTAATTTCCGCCTGTCGTGGCCTGAGTGACACACGGCACCCTCTCACACTCAAATATTTGCACCATCCCTTAACCCCACTTCCCTTAGGAGGTACTGAGGGGTCAAACCCTAACTTTTCCCATCGATTTTCTTATATCGAAAATGATCTCAAGAAATCTTATTGTAAGCCGTAAAAAACATGTGATTTAAAAAAAGGGAATATTAAAGGCTGGTGAAGGGTAGAATGTGTTTAGAGATCACCGTTGGGTCCCCATGAAGATAACCCTAGGTTGCACTTTTACGACTGCCTAGGGTGTCTTCCAGGGAAATAACTATGAGGCTGAATCCTATATCACCTGTTAGGGCTTGAAGGCGCCCCGATGCCCTTAAAGATAATCCCTTTTCTAAACTTAACATTGTCCGCCCCTTACGCAAGAGGGTTATATCAACCCCAAAATTTATAAAGATTGTTTAAAAAAGGTATAATTACTTTATTTTCCTTGTTACATAAATTGTGACGTAAGTCACGTTGATTGACGTAATCGGACCCTTAGACAAAAAAAGGGAAGGTTATATAATAAAAAAAAAGTGTAATTGAAATAATTTTATTATGTAATTTAAAATATTTATAAAGGTAACGCCCTCAGTGGGAACATTTGCTTGGAAGCACTTAGCGGTGAGACAAGTTTGTTGAAGGGCCTTAGGCACCGCTCCCTGGGATCTCAGGTTTAATCTGTGCCGACCCCTCTCCCTTCACACCAACTCGTCCATTTTACCTCCACAATCTTAAAGAGGAGGCAGCACTTGTGAGAGAGGGCTTGACTCGAACACCGTAGGGAAACCTAAGGAACAAGGGAAAAAAACCAACTTCAATCTGGATTATCCCTACCCTTTCCTCCTCACTTTTTTTTTCATCAATTTCTTCCTTTAAAAAATTAGGTTTCATCAAATCCAAGAGCAAAAAGGCCCAAAATGTAGATTTCTTTCTTTCCTACGCACGAAAATCATATAATTTTTCCAATAAAATTTAAAAAAAAATCTTTTTAAAAATTTTAGGTTGGTTTTTTTTGCCGGTAAGCCACCATTTTTTTTTAGCTAAAAGCTCGTTGGAAACAAGGAAGGATCAACTCTGAAGGTAAAAATTGGCCCAAACGAAATCGCCCTGAAAAGGAAACGAATTCTTAAAAATCTAAGGCAAAGCAGGAAAGTTTTTCTGATAAAACGAGGGGTTAATTTTTTCCTCTCGCAAAAAAAAGCTCATCTGATAAAGCGAGGGGTTGATTTCTTATCACTCGCTAGAAGCTGGTCTGAATGCTCTTTTTCCTCTCTGGAGTATAGGTCACCTGAAACCGAGGGGTTGATTTTTTTCCTCTGGCAAACAAAGCTCGTCTAAACGAGGGGTTTATTTTTTACCTCTCGCTTGCAAAGTCTTCTTTTTTTCCTCACGAAAGGTCATCTGATGAACCGAGGGTTGATTTTTTTCCTCTCGCTAACAAAGCTCGTCTAAAGAAAAGGGGTTTATTTTTTACCTCTCGCTAGCAAAGCTCGTCTGAATGCTCTTTTTTTCCTCTCACAAAGTCATCTGATGAACCGAGGGGTTGATTTTTTCCTCTCGCAAACAAAGCTCGTCTAAAGAAACGAGGGGTTTATTTTTACCTCTCGCTAGCAAAGCTCGTCTATGCTCTTTTTTTCCTCTAACGAGTAACCATCTATAAACCGGGGTTGATTTTTTCCTCTCGCTAACAAAGCTCGTCTAAAGAAATTAGGGGTTTATTTTTTACCTCTCGCTAGCAAAGCTCATCTGAATGCTCTTTTTCTCTTCATCTGATGAACCGAGTTTTTTTTCTCTCTCGTCTGATGAAACGAGAGGCTAATTTTTTACCTCTTGCAAGCGAAGCTCATTAAAACGAGTGGGGTTTTTTTTCCTCTCAAATGCATTGCTCTTTTGCTAAAACTAATCCAGCTTTTTATTCCGGCACTTATTCGCATAGGGCAGACATTTTCTTCCAAAAATCCCCACCTTGTCTTTTCCGGCAGTCGTCGTCAAATAGAAATTCGTTAATCGATAACCTCAAAAATCGACATTCGAGGGTCTTTTTGTGTGCCCTCCAAATTAGAAACAAATTTCCAATTTGTAGATCTAATTTTTCTAAAAGTTATACGGATAAGGAAAGTTTTATAAACTAACAGGATTAGGGCAGAGATTACTTACAACGGGATAAAAGACTAATTGCTACAGAGGAGATAGGTCTCTTATCACGCCCGAGGAAACAGACTGTGGATAGTGCGAAGTAACAACCGTAAATTTCCTCCCTACTTTTCCACCTCAGAGATTTTTCCCTCTCTAGGATTTATATCATACCGACGTTTTATTACTACCTTTGGATTATTAGATGAAATTTTTAAAGAAATATCTCGAGGAATCGTGGAGTAAAGAGAAAAGGTTGAAAGTAATTTATTTTAAGGTTAATATAGGATTCGTATAAAGATTGCTTATATTCCATTGTTCCTTTTGCTTTCCCGGGAACAAACAGAGGGTGCCCCGGAGGTTCATGAGTGTGTTTGAACATTTGTGGGATATGTGTGTGCTTGGAAGTGGTGAAAAGGCATAGATGGGGGTGGCGGTAAGTAGTGGAAGGAGTGAGAAAATAACGACGGGTTCTGTCATTATCTCCGGCCACTGAAAAGGCGTCGAGGGAGGCAACAATAGGGCCCATTGTCAGCCAGTCCGGCTCTTGTCAGAAATGTGCTTCTCACACAAACTCTTAAATACACCTACCCGAAAACCCAAGTCCCCCTTCAAGGAAAAAAAGGTATTAAAAAAGAAGAAAATCCCTAAATAATCCTTCTATAGCCACGACACTACTTTCAATTCATAGCCAAAAAAACCTCTAAAAATTTTTCTCTCCTTTCTCTGATATTAAAAAAAATTATATTAAATCATGAAAAAGACGTAAGTCCCTAAAATGGAAGCTAAAGTAATAAACTTTGAATATTGTAAGAGCAAAAAAAGTTAATCATAACCGAAAAGAAGTTTAAAAAGCGAGAAAATCTTCGCTTAGAGCGTGGCTTGTTTTTAAGTGAGACATCCATAATTGTTAACGTCTCGGAGCTAACCCTTGTTAAGTAAACACATCGCGAAACCTGGCACGTTCAACGCCTTTTTAAAAATGCTTTTTTCTATGTAAAAAACATCTGGAACTCTTTTCCAACGGTTTAACTACAAAATTAATCTAATTTTAATGCTAATGGTGCATTTCTCTTGCAAAAAAAATAACTCGAGGAACCTAACAAGAGGAGTGCCTACATCTCGTCAGAAAGTATTCTCGATCTAAAGTATTCTCGTCCTAAAAGTAATAGAAAAAGGAAAAATATAAACTGTATTCTCGTCCTAACAGGCAACGCCCCTTTTTAGGACGAGATGACAGTAGGACGAGAAGACATTCGGACGAGTGAATTTCATTTTTTAAATATTATACTTTAATAATATAGAAATCATCTCGTCCGAAAGTATTCTCGTCCTACTGTCTTCTCGTCCTAAAATATGTGTAAAATAAAATATTTCTTAAAATTAAATTAAATGTATTCTCATCCGAAAGTATTCTCGTCCTACTGTATTCTCGTCCTAAGACTATCGTACAAAATTTGCTGCGTTGGAGAAATGCGACAGCGCTCTACCCAAGCAAGTTTTAAACTCCTTTTTGCGCCTACAAAGCTCATCATCCATCCCAGGGCCGCCTACAGGGTGAGCAAATCCTCGCGAGAGGAAATAAATTAACCCCTTTTGTCATACAACGAGCATATCCTCGCGAGAGGAAAAAAATTAACCCCCTTGTGTCACAAAAGGCTGATCCTCGCAAAAATAAACAAACAAACCGACCGTGACTTGCTGGGGTGGAACGCTGCCGCATTTCTCCGACGCAGCAATTTTCGAGAATCTTCTTCAATTTTTGTGTGTCTCTCCACTGGATTTCGTACAAGCAATTTTCGTACGTTAGTTTTAGGACGAGAAGACAGTAGGACGAGAATACTTTCGGATGAGAATACATTTCATTTCATTTTAAGTAATACTTTATTTACACATATTTTTAGGACGAGAATACTTTCGGACGAGATGATTTCTATTTTATCAGAGTATAATATTTAAAAAATTGTATAAAAAATTGAAATCCACTTGTCCGAATGTCTTCTCGTCCTACTGTCATCTCGTCCTAAAAGGGGCGTCCTGTTAGGACGAGAATACTTTGGGACGAGAATACATTTTATATTTTTTTTTCTTTTATATTATTTATAGGACGAGAATACTTTCGGACGAGATGTGTGCCCCCAACAAGAGCAATAACTAAATCCTATGAGTGCTGTGACAGTATTGTTTATTGTCATAGTTGTTTCTGATTTAATTGGGATGGTCAAGAATTATTTAAATATAGCAATTCATGATGAAATACAAAGATTTAAAAAATACCTTATTCTCTCTGTAAGATTAGAGAAAAAAAGCTGTAGACAAGGAAATTACATCTGAGGAAAAAGCCCAACTCAAAGGCAAAGGAACAGAAAAAGGTAACAATTTGCTCTTTATACTTGTTGTGGGCAACCACGTGTAATCAAGGCGTAAAA
This sequence comes from Orius insidiosus, assembly GCA_014119065.1. Taxonomy (NCBI): domain Eukaryota; kingdom Metazoa; phylum Arthropoda; class Insecta; order Hemiptera; family Anthocoridae; genus Orius; species Orius insidiosus. Next base: position 51,011 of record JACGAQ010000662.1, on the reverse strand, counting down.
CAGGTTGATTGTATAAAAGAGAAGGGCTGATTATAAGGATCTACATTTTTAAATATATTTCCCCCTTTGGTTGAAAAATTATTTCAACCTCAAAATTCATTTTAAAAAAACAAAAAAATCCATAAAATTTAAAATAATCACCGATTTATAATTTACGACTTTCAGGGATTTTTATGGCCGAATCCATGAGTTATACTTCGGAATTATCCAAGTTAATGGCTAATTTTTAGAGTTCCGGTAATGAAGGCGTAAAAAACGAGGACAATAAAAAGGATTCCGAAAGCCTGGAACGTATTTTATACGAAAGGGTTGTGCAGGACAATTACGTTGCTATGCAATACAACAAAGCCTGAACGTAAGGCTGGCTTAGTATCTCCGACCAGATTTTAACACTAATCGTTTAAAATCCTTTTCAACTTTTCTTAAAACGGCTTTAATTAAATCGCTACTTCCCTCTTAAATTTTGTTGAAACTGTCTAAGCTAGAAACAAAGTTTTCTTATATCTTAAAAAAGTACTAGTTTGGAAAGCTTCCAACGAAAACTACCTAAAGAGAAGTAACAATGTAGGAGGGGGATGTATATAGGAGGGAGAAGTATAACGGAGGGGACGTACAACGGTGGAGGAAGCATAACAGAGGAAGTAAAACGAAGGGGGAAGTATAAGGGAACTAAAGTACAAAGGAGGGGGAAGGATAAGGAAGGGGAAGTATAAGAGAGGGGTAAGTTTTACTTTTTTTTTCGAAAAGTTTTCTTGGTTTTCTTTTTTAAATTTGCGTTTTTTTTTTTTTGAAAAATTTTCAAAGTTCTTTTTTTTTTAATTTTTTTAAGTGTCAAGGTAGAAATAATGGGCTCTTTGGCTGTAAAAAATGCTAAGGCCGGCCGAAACCACAGACAAAGATCGGTAAAGATCAATATGTATTTGATTTGACACTCCGGGGTCTGGAAAAAACCCGACGTGGAGGTATCGCAATAAATTATTTAAGGAAGTTAAAAAATTAAAAAGGGTTTTTCAAAGCATTTATAGACAATTTACTGCTTTTTTCCAAAAAATGCGTCTGTACTGGCTCCCTGGATAGTTTAAAATAGTTCAACATCTTTTCAATAGATCGCGATAAAGCGGTTGCCCCTAGCGACCAATGGGCGAACGCGCTCGACACGCAGCCTGTTGTTAACCCAGTTGAACTAATTTAAATTTTGACCGCCATTATGGATTCTGTTATATCAAATTTATTTCTAATAGCAGGTGTCCTATTAAGTTGTAGAGGTTATTATCATGTCAGAAGGATTAGGTTTTAAGACGCGAGAGACAAGGGAGAAACCCTGAACATCCCGTTATTGAAAACTAGAGGGTAAAACGTTTCCTTTTTGTCGGAGTAAAGGCATTAATCTTTTGAAGGAGACAGGTCTCGGGGAAAATTTTCCTCGATTTGTCCTCCCCATGATTTAGTTATCAAGTTGGTTGATGGCCCCGGTTCGGACAGTGAGGTTGTTAGCGGTCTTCTACCCCCGGGGAGATTTATATCTGGGACCGTATCCGGGTGAAAAGGGCCGAAGGTACGGGGCGGGGTAGAAAGAGAGTAGGAAGGAAATCACCTGCTATCTCCTCTGACAAATCCCATGGTATTAACTGTCTTGGGCAAGACTTGTCCTCGACGACTCACATCTTCTAGACTTCTTTCCACTTTAAACCAAAACCTAAAAGGTACCCGCCCATTCTTGAGTTAACTATAATTTTACGCTTCAAGAACATAGATGCTCCCTTTTATTTATCTTAAAATAATACATATCAGATTAAATCTTCTAAGATCATAGGAAGAAAGAATAAAAATTTGGATTGACCGTGATGAAGGGTGAGCAGAAGAGACGGCGCGACTGCAAGAATCCCGGCTAAACGTGAATTTGTGACCAAGGTGGGGGAACAATCCCCACCCCATTTCTTGATGAGAACAAAATAGCAGCGAAAAACCGTCACCCTGAATACCGATCGACTTGAAATTTTCAGGATTTTTTCATATTGAATCAAAGAAGACCTGTATAAAATTTGAAGTCGATCGGTATACAGGGTGCAAAGATACAGACACCCGAAAAACACAAATAGTTAAGTCATCATACACTTGCTAACTTTAGTACTTTTTGCGCTTTTTGGTTTTACAGGCTCTTCGCAGACCTTCATCCTTCATTGTTCAATAAAGCATTTCGCGACGCCGCCAAGGGGAGCTTTGAAAACGGGAGCACCAGAAGACAGAAAATCACCAGGCGTTAGCACAACTACCTAAATCACTTTATTTTTGTTCTCCAAGAGTCGATTGAAAGAAGGAAAAAAGAGACGTAATGTGTCTCGGCCGTTTTATTGAAGAAATATCTAAAATGGAAGAATGGTTAAAGGAGAAAAAGAAACTTTGTTGAAAAGGTTGACGCCTCTTGAGAACCCTTCAATCATAACTAAAGCCCTTCATCCAACCCCCACTGTCCATCTTTTCAAGATAGTCAAAGATTACATCTATTGAGAATTTTTCTTCCCTTTTTCTATGGAAAAAAACATTGATTTTAAAAACCTTTTTGTGATCTGATGAATAAATTAAAGTTGCGTGAGAGTAACATCCTTGATTGTTTTCCCCCTGTTATCTCATTCACACTTTTTTTCTTTTTTTTAAATAAACAACCTTAACATTTCCTTTATTAATTCAACAACGTTGCGGATGAAAAAAGTGATGAAAAAATCAACCACGAGATATTGAAATGAAGGTATGGCGTGTTGAATCCCGAGTCCAATTTTTACCCTCCCGATTCAAAGTACTTTGCTGTGAACGTGACAGCGCAGGTTAGTCTTTAGTCACGTAAATTGTGCTCCAGAATATTCCCTTTCGTACTCCACAAGGGGTAATTGCAGGGTTGTCAACCACTTGTGAATTTTTAACTTTCAAATCTGAAAGGGGAGAGAAAAAAAAGTTGAATAAAAAAATTGAATATAAGGTAGAAAGAAGAGAGAAAAAAATTAAAAGATTTGTTAAAGTTAATAAGTGACATGAGAACCCCTTTAAGACCATTATCCTGGAAGTTCTTTCTTAACGAGGTCCCCCAGGACACATGGACGTAAGGGTGGATTTGATCAAAGTTTGAAGGGTGAGAGCAATTAGTAGATGGACTCGAATGTTTTCCCTCTTTCACCACGGACGCCCTTTCCCCCACTTTTCTACTTCATCCGTGGGTGGGACGGGATTTTCTCTCCGTTGTATTGATGAATCTGGTCGCCCTCCCCTACGCTCTTCATCAGACTAAGTACACCGACTGTAATCCATCAAAGGGCGGCCTAGCTCGTCCCGAAAACCGCTAATAATATTATATGTCGTGACCAATCACGGGACGGGCGGACAGTTTGAAACCTTTACCGATTACCCCTCATCTACTTCCCTCCCCAGAATTCCTGAACGCAATTCTATCATGTTCATGTCAGGTGAAACGTAATTTATCAAAGGGGAAAAAATTGCGTAACATTTTATCAAGTTTGTCCATTGAATAGAAAATACCTATCAAGTATTTTTTTTAGCCTCCATAGATGACTCTTTGAGAACTTCTTTTCTTTCTCTAGCTAAAATTTTTAAAATGACCCCAATCAACTACAATAACCCTTTCTATTTCAAAATTTTAACCTAACCCATGATAAAGGATGTCCTTCTGGCTTTTCGGCCTTCACGCAGGAGGAAAGACGAACGGAAACTGCCCACGATTTGAAGTATAACTAACATAATTGAGGCGCTCCGGGTGCGAAGGGCGAACTCGACAAAACATAGTTTCGAGATACTCGCATTTTAAAGTTTTCTGTTAAGGGCGAACTCGACAGAAAAGTCACTCTCTGGAATTTTCGTGGCGAGATTTATATTTTAAAGAATCATAGAGGAAAGGGTTTTTTAAAAATTTTCGAATATTTTTTACGATTATTAATTCACAAAATGTATAATATATTTTATTTCGTGGCGGTGCTGTTCGGTGAGCTGTTCCAAGAGGAGTGGGGCTGCCGGAAAAGGGGTGGGGGTAGTGGACTAGGATACGAGTTCGCCCTTCGTACCCTCTCGGATATCGCAGTTAGAGCTTTGCCGCATATCGGTTTTTACGTATTTTAAAGGGGAAAAAAAGGGCAAACTCAATATAAAAATTACATGGGTGTACTCGTATTCTTCAAAAGGTCTAGAATCTGAAAATGAAAAAAAAAAAAAAAAATTTGTCCGATGTCGAGTTCGCCCTTCGTATCCGGAGCGCCTCAATTCTTCTCCAGATCGAGGAAAACACCAAAAAACACGTTAAAATAGGCATTGTTAGGCCAAAAATAGAGAGGAGCTGCTAAGAATACTGCAAAACTCTTTTTGCAAGTTTATTGACCATAATATAAAAAAAAAGTCCACAAAAAAAAAAGTTAAAAAAAAAATTATTTTGGGTGTTTTCCTGCCAAAAAACCCTACAAAACGCCATAAAAATGGGTAAAAAGGGTTTCTCTTTCACAAAAAAAAAAAAAAAAAAAAAAAAGAGTCGTGAAAAAAAATGGAACATTCTCCACAAGAAGATCGACAAAACGCACACAAATCTGGTTATATGGCTAAAAAAAAAAAAAAATAAAATAAAAAAATTGAAATTTAAGCTAAAACATGCAAAAATGACAAAATTTTACCCGATTGTTTTATGAAAATTCTCCAGATTGGGGTAAAAGCCAAAAAAATCCCCTGAAAAAATAAATTTTTTGGTAAAAAAAAACCAAGAAAAACTATGAACTCGGAGAAAAAGGGTTTCTCTTGATCGTATTAACGAGAAAAAATGATAAAAACCATGAAAAATTGGTATTTTTTGGACAGAAGATCAAGGAAAACGCCCTCCGGTCAAAATGGTGCTTTAGGGCAAAAAAGCTAAAAAACCATGAAAAATTGGTATTTTTTGGAAAGAAGATCAAGGAAAACGCCCTCCGGTTAAAATGGTGCTTTAGGGCAAAAAAGCTAAAAAACCATGAAAAATTGGTATTTTTTGGACAGAAGATCAAGGAAAACGCCTTCCGGTTAAAAAATGGTGCTTTAGGGCAAAAAAGCTAAAAAACCATGAAAAATTGGTATTTTTTGGACAGAAGATCGGAAAACGCCCTCCGGTTAAAATGGTGCTTTAGGGCAAAAACTAAGGAAAAATCGGGATGAGAGGTCTTTTATGGGCCGAACAATAAAGGAAAACCGAAAATCTCTTAAAAAGTTTTTTTTTTCTTCCAAATTGAGAAAAAAAAAAAGATAATTACATATTTGATGGGGTCTTAGAGGCCAGACTTGAGGGGTCCCAACGCTCGCACCTTGGAAAGAAAATAATCTACTTTTAAAAAATTGGGTCGGATATTAAAATATTTTTTTACGTCTAGGAGTTATAAGGCGTTAAGCGAGTGTCATAAAGAGAGTGATTTCTCAACAGACTCTGATTAAACCGGCGGCTAAGGTGTTGGGCGCCCAGAGCTCCACTAACTTAGGCACCTAAGTAGACCCCTGAGGCCAACCTTAACTACCCTTCCCATACACACATTTTTCCTTCCCAGATTAAAATTTCTTTCAAAAATCATAAAAATTATCTTTGTTAAATTGTTAAAAAGTAATGTTTTTTTCAAACTTTCTACATGGGGGAAAAACGAATAAAAAGTACAGGGTGCTTCTTTCGGCAGGTGTGTTGATTCACACCCTTTTTCTACTACAATAACGCTTTGGATCTGTTTGAAAAAGCGATTGGGACAGTACACTAGCAATCAGCCTCCGGTCTACAAACAGACCGGTATAAAAGAGATTGTTTACATTGCTCGCGAACAATTCGCCTTCCACCGTAAACTTAAATGTTGTCGGTCAATTTCGGTTATTTTTTTATCCAAGTTAAAAATGTGATACAGTCGAACCTCGATAACTCGAACCTCGATAACTCGAATCCCTTGATAACTCGAAGGAAACGTCTGGCCCTTGAGAAAACCTTGATTACTCGAAGAAAAAACCATACATAACTCGAATTTTTTTTTAGACTTTCAGGGCGCAAAACCCTCTGTAAGTCGAATTTTCGGTGGCCGGACCTCTATAACTCGAATTTTCCGCTTCACCACGAGGTGCCCGCTCGGCGTGTCTCAGCCTGCATGACCCTCATGACCCTCCTCACCCCTCCTTTCCCCTCTCCGATGCGTTGTCGGACGGCTTGTTTTTTCTCATTGTCTTTCCAAGAAGGTTCAGGAAAAAGACTAAAGCCTTAATTAGTCGAATTTTTGGGCACAGAACCTCGATGACTCGAAACCTTGATAACTCGAAACCTCGATAACTCGAACTTTTTAGTCCGTCCCTTGAGATTCGAGTTATCGAGGTTCGACTGTAATTAAAAAACCCTTTTTGTTTGTCATTCTTTAATCAAATCAAGCCAAATTTGACGTAAAAAAAATTGTGTACTTTTTGTAAGGATTTTGGAGTTTCGGCAAATTCGATGTCCTCAAAGCCAGGGTCTTGCCCTAAGAAGAGAAGACGTGGCCAATGTAGGAAAGTTTATGTCTCGGGAAATCTTAAGGTTTCCCCAGTTTAGGCGAGTGTCCTTCTCAAGAAGCGAGGGCAGCCGCCCTTCGTCTTTCCTCCTGCGTGAATGCCAAACAGCCAGGTAGGCATCCTTGAGCTTGGTTTGATATAAGATTACATGTGGTGTAGGCGTTAAATTCGAAGATTTAAAAGTGTTTATAAGGGCAAAATACCGAGGAAAAATCCATAAATAGGGCACAAAGGGCTTCTATTTGCCGAAAAATCGAGGAAAATAGCTAAAATGGGAGTTCCTTGACTAGAAGATTAAGGAAAACGCCCAAAAATAAGGTAAATCGTCGCGTTAGTTCTAACACCGGATAAGTAATTTTTATCAATTTCAGTTAGGCATTGTTTCTAATGGTAAATTTTGTGGAGAATCGAATTCCGTTGGTAGTTTAACCGTATTACCAACAGAAACGCGTAGTTCACGATTTAGCCAACTGGTGATGCATTGATTCCAATGAGATATTAATCCGTATTTTGGCTCTCTTGGAAAAATGACTAGTCGGGGTGTTAGAAGTAACGCGACGAAATGGAGTTTCCAGCCTGTTCAAAGTTGAATATTCAATAATTAAAAAGAATCCATTTTTATTATCCTTTAATCAAATCAAGCCAAATTTGACGTAAACAATTTGTATGCATTTTCTACCAGGAAAAGTCCCCTATCAAGGGAGAAAGGTACGTGAATGAAATAGGAGATGGGTATAAGGCACCGTCTGCATGGTAAGTGAAGGGGAAGATTTTTCCTTTTTTTTTCCTTTCCCCAGGAATAATTCGAGAGTGCAACTGACTAGTTAGGAGTGTAAGTGTCCCCGGGGGTCTTAACTGCCCATAAGGGACCTTTAGAGCAGACTGGCACATGTGATTCCGAGTATATTGAAGTAAAAAAGGCGTAACGCCTCTGAAAATTTTATTTTCCTGTTCATTGTTCCTCAAGGTATTATAGAAGGAGGGTTAGGGAGATATGATTTCCATTAATTAGACACGGTTGACAAAGGGGCACGATTACAAAACTTGATACTCGAGCAAAGGCTTTATTGTCTCGTTTCTCCAACACTCTCAAAGTTAATTAATAAACCTTCGAAATGTTAATTATTTAACCACAAATTACGTCAAGTAAAAAAATAAGCAATATTATTTAACTTTTTTTCCTCTTGTAAAGGCTGTCCTGTCAGGTTGTTTGGAAACGCTAATGAGCTACGAAAAAAACGAGGGAAAGCCTCGTCCTTGTATAAATCAGGTGCAAAATACTCTTTTGTCAAAAATATACCCCTTTTCTCTCGAGGCTTCTCTCATTTTCTTATTTCAAAGGTTGACAACTTTTTGAAAACTTTGATAAGTTTCCATTTCTGAGAAGGTTCGATTCTTGAAAATATTAATTAGATTCAAATCGTGAGAAGTTGAAGGGTGAAAATAATTTTATTTCATAGCAATTAACCCTATAACGCCTGAATAAATAGTGGAATGGAAAGAAAGAAAAGCGCGAAATCTAAACAACTGAAAAATTTGAACCAATGAGAGGTGAACTTAGTGCTAAAAAAAACGAGGAAGGCCAATATTCTAATTGAAATGGGTGTTTTAGGTGTTTTTAAGCTAAAACACCAAAAACCTGGAAGTACGTTAATAAGAGGTAAAATGACCCCAAAAAAACTAAGAGGGCAGAAATATCAAGAAAATTTCGCCGAAAATCCAGTAAAAAAAGGTTTATAGGTCTGGAAGAGCGTTGAAAAGTGGTTTCATAAAAAAAAATAACTTAAAAGGAAACTTCCCTTAATTTAAATCAAATAATTTGATGATGTAGTTTAAAATGTGTTTGGACATACAGGTGCCCCCAACAAGACCTAACTTCTTTATTTCAAATGATATCCCCTATTTTTTATTTTAGATTCGCAAAATTTCATGTTGATTCCGGTAATTCTAACTCTCGTTTAAGTTGTATATAGATTCTCTAATCTCTGTTTAATTATCTAAGATAATCTTATCCCTTTTTACGTTGTATATAACTATTCTGACCGCTCTTTTAAGTTGTCTATAACTACTCTAATCTCGGTTAAAATTGTCTATAAATATTCTATCCGCTCGTTTAAGTTGTCTGTAGATAGTGTAATCTCTGTTTAAATTGTCTTTCCATAATCTTATCCCTTTTTAAGTTGTATATAAATATTCTGACCGCTCTTTTAAATTGTCTGTAACTACTCTAATCTCTGTTTAAATTATCTAAGATAATCTTATCCCTTTTTACGTCGTATATAAATATTCTGACCGCTCTTTTAAGTTTTCTATAACTACTCTAATCTCGGTTAAAATTGTCTATAAATATTATAACCGCTCGTTTAAGTAGTCTATAGACTCTAATCTCTGTTTAAATTGTTTCGATAATCTTATCCCTTTTACGTAGTATATAAAATTCTAAGTTGTCTATAATTACTTAATCTCTGTTTAAATTGTCTTTCGATAATCTTATCCCTTTTTACGTTGTATATAAAATTCTGACCGCTCTTTTAAGTTGTCTATAACTACTCTAATCACGGTTAAAATTGTCTTTAAATATTCTATCCGCTCGTTTAAGTTGTCTATAGATACTCTACTCTCTGTTTAAATTATCTAAGATAATCTTATCCCTTTATAGTAGTATATAAATATTCTGACCGCTCTTTTAAGTTGTCTAACTACTCTAATCTCGGTTAAAATTGTCTATAAATATTCTAACCGCTCGTTTAAGTTGTCTATAGATACTCTAATCTCCGTTTAAATTGTCTTTCGATAATCTTATCCCTTTTACGTTGTCTATAAATATTTTGACCTCTCTTTTAATATGTCTATAATTACTCTAATCTATGTTTAAATTATCTAAGATAATCTTATCCCTTTTTACGTTGTATAAATATTCTGACCGTCTTTTAAGTTGTCTATAACTTCTCTAATCTCGGTTAAAATTGTCTATAAATATTCTAACCGCTCGTTTAAGTTGTCTATAGATACTCTAATCTCTGTTTAAATTGTCTTTCGATAATCTTATCCCTTTTTACGTTGTCTATAAATATTTGACCTCTCTTTTAATTTGTCTATAATTACTCTAATCTCTGTTTAAATTATCTAAGATAATCTTATCCCTTTTTACGTTGAATATAATATTATGACCGCTCTTTTAAGTTGTCTATAACTACTCTAATCTCGGTTAAAATTGTCTATAAATATTCTATCCGCTCTTTTAAGTTGTCTGTAACTACTCTAATCTCTGTTTAAAGTGTCTATAAATGTTCTCATCTCTTATTCAATTGTCTGTATACTCAAATGTTTATAACCCATAATTTCTGTTTAAGAGGTCTAAAACTAATCTGATCTATGAAGGGTTGATTTTTTCTCTCGCATCGAAAGCTATTTTGGCTGTCCCTAAATGACGGGAGAAATGCGTATTTGCGGAAGGATTTAAGCTATTAGCTCAAAAATCCTAAAAATAGGAATCAAAAACCTCATTTTTCGAAACCTAAAAATGGCTAAAATTATTATTAGTTGCTAAATTATCGAAAAAAGAGGTGTTTATCATCTGAGAATGAATCGAAAACTCTTAAAATGAGGTAAAAAAGGGAATATCATAAAAAAAACTGCTTATATTCACAATGTAAATAGAAAACACTTGGGATCCAGAAATATCGTGAATGTTTTTTTTCCGCCTTCCCTATCCTAGATAAAGCCATTGCAATAAAACAACACGAAGAACGTTCGTTCGAAATTGTGTTGACGTTTTTAATACACGCGAGGGTGAAACTATCACTTACGAAACAATTGGGCACTTTAAGTCTCGTATAACATTCGAATCGATATTTAGGAAACCTCAAAACATCGTAAGTCTCATTTTTTATTCTTTAAAAATTATGAAAGTTCTTGAGACGATTCGAAAGAAAAAGAAATTGAAGGAAAGTTTTATTTGGTAAAAAATTTTGAGAATGAAAACCTGAAAGCACTGCTCATTACCATCTTTTATGCCAATTCACACAAATTAGCTTAATCAACGTATTTGGATACTTGGAATTGAATTAGAATTTTAGATGAGCTTTACAACCCGTGTGTGAAACCTTTTGAAATAAATCATGAAGATTTCAGTGTTATAAAGAAGGATTTTTTTTATTAATAAAAAAAAGGGGTCCCCTCCGACAAATATTTGTAGTTAAGCTTGTTGTAGCCCGCAGAGTTGACGGAAGCTAATGTTGTGGAAACTCCCTCTTTTTCCATAGATGGGGGGGAGGGAGGGTTCTAAGGGAGTAAACAGGAGTCTGGTGGCAGCACTCGCCCTTTTTGCATAAATGCATGAGCCCTATTCCTTCCTTCCGTCGGATTTTCCCTCGTTCTTTACGATATTTCACAACGGCTATAATTCTACGTATTGACTTCATAAGGAGATTAAAAGCTGAAGGGGCGCTATAAAGGGAGAGAAAAGCGGATTATGCAGTACACAACTATTGCTTTATCTCAAGGTGAGCGCATGAAGCCCTACTCGTGCGGTTAATTATGAAGGAGTGTTTACCTGCGGTTCCTCAAATATGCAACCCAAAGACTACACCACATAACGCAGCTAAGAGAACAAAGCGTCTTAAACTATTCAAACAGACCAATTTCGCTTTTGCTATTTTAATTAAAATTTCAGACTAATCAATATCTTTTTTCTAAGTTGATTACTTAATCAAAGAACAGGAATTAGTTTAAGTTAGACAATGACCTACTGGTCTGAGGTTAAAGTTGCGTGTCTTTTTTTTTCCTTTTCCTCTCTCGAACCCTCCTTTTCTTTACCACTTGTTCGTCCGCAACTCTCAGCATAAGAAGTTTAAATGACAGTGATTCTTCTCACGCGAACGGTTCCTGAAAAAGCCCTTCCATTACCAAGATAGCTCTGTTTATTTCGTTAATCACGTCCCGAATTAAACACGCAATATTTAAATTGCGTTTTACGCAACGAGACGAGTTATGACGTGTCTCACATGAAGAAAAATTCAAAGATGATTGCGGACCCGGTCGATTAGCAAAAGGAAGGATGGCCTCATGTAGAGTCCGACTATTTATCGACAGTATCCACAATTATCCAAACTTTTTGAACGAAAAGCACCATTTTCAGTTGCCTTTCCTTGATCCGTCTCCGTCTCACCCTTAAAAGATCCCGATGGCAACATGGCGAAAGCCCCCTCCTTGCCTCGGTCCCTGAGCCCCATTGTAACAGCCTAGAATGCTAGGTTAACCCAGGGAATAAGGAAAATGAAAAATCTGCATTAAAATGCAGTAAAATGTGTTTCTCTTTGTGCGAAGTGAAACCTGCTAAAAAGAGTGTTCTAGGGCCTAAAAATGGAGAAAACGCCCGAAAATCTGTTAAAATATAAGTTTCTTGGCTAAAACTACATCAAAAAACCCAAATTCTGAGGGAGAATTTAGAGAAAAAGATCTATGACTATGAGGTGTTTGCTTTACATTCTGTTTTTAGAGATTTTTGTCTGGAATCCTTGATGGCACTCTGGCATTATGGCAAAGGACATCTTTATGTCAACGAAAAAGGGGCCAGGTAAGCTTTTCTTAGCTCAATATATTCTCAGTAAATGTTTATCTCCTCGCCATCTAAAATTCATGAAGAAAGTGGATAGATTCAATTATTTTTTTTATTACGAAAAATACTTCAAATAGTAGAATTAAGCCTAACATACGGGAGAGAAAAAAATTACAAGAGGATATTTAATTTCGAGACTTGAAAATATAAGCGTGGGAAGAGCAGAGGTACTTGAATCAGACAGAATGTAATATTTTTATCATGTATGAACTCTCTTACTAAAAGCACTTTCCTGGATGTAATATAAACGTCACGAGGGCCATTTCTAACGCGAGCCTGAAAGATTGTGAACTCAATCTACCCTTTGAAGTAAAAAGGGTGAAAAAAAGTACTCTGACAATATTACATTGACTTTTATTTTGCAAATCTGAGTCTCACCTTTCCTTTTTTCACGAAATAATCTTGGAGATAAAAAATAATTAATTATTCCTCAAAGTTTTTGCTCCTTCGCGTTCTACTCTTTCCCGTTGATTTCACGGGATGTTACTCACGGAATCTAATCCTACTTTTCATTATGTAAATGTCGACGCATTCGAAGCCGACAAAGTAGAATTTAGTTAAAACAAGAAGGCGTACAACTTCCTCCAGTCTTAACCCTCCCCGAGCTTTTCTTCGAGTTTAACTCGGGGGATGATATTTGAAAGTTGAAACCGCATAAAATCCGTTTCAATTTCAAAATCAACCCCGTTCACAATTTCGGTCACGTTTGCATGGAAACAATAGAGTTTTAAGTTTTTTCTAATTTTGTCACGTCCCATATTTCTCCTTAAGATTCAATAATCATATTAAGAAGGCTATAAATTGTATAGGCAAGATTCCGATTGTAAAGACATACATTTCTTCTTGCCTTTCTCCTCTTGCTGTCATATCTTCCTGAAGAAGTGGTCTAACTGGGCAGTCTGGCAATTATCTAACCGGGCAGGTGGCAATGGTCAATCCTTGCAGGCAGCAATGGTTAAACCTTGCAGTCGGCCATGAAATGCCGCGCAGTTAGCAATGGTATAACCTGGCAGGTGGCAACGTTCAAACCTTGCAGGCGGCAATGGAATGTCCATGCAGGCGGCAATGGAACGTCCATGCAGGCGGCAATGGAGTGTCCATGCCCCTGGGAATGGAACGTCCATGCAGGGAGCAAGGTTTGAACGTCGTCTGAATTTCGATTTACGTTTGAATTTCGATTGTCAAAGACATACATTTCTTCTTGGCTTTCTCCTCTTGCTGTCATATCTTCCTGAAGAAGTGGTCTAACTGGGCAGTCTGGCAATTATCTAACCGGGCAGGTGGCAATGGTCAATACTTGCAGGCGGCAATGGTCAAACCTTGCAGTCGGCCATGGAATGCCCGCGCAGTTAGCGATGGTAGAACCTGGCAGGTGGCAACGTTCAAACCTTGCAGGCGGTAATGGAACGTCCATGCAGGGGGCAATGGAGTGTCCATGCCCCTGGGAATGGAACGTCCACTCAGGGAGCAATTGAACGCCCATGTAGAGGGTAATAAAACGTCCTTATAGAGGGCAATAAAACGTCCATGCCCCTGGCAGTTGGCCTTGGAATGCCCGCGCAGTTAGTGATGGTATAACCTGGCAGGTGGCAACGTTCAAACCTTGCAGGCGGCAATGGAACGTCCATGCATAGGGCCCATGCACAGGTGGTAATGGACCAACTATCCTGTTTCTTTTTTTTCTACCCTACAAGTTTTTCTTCAATAAAAATCGCACGTTTCTGATATATTAGCAAAGTTCGTTTTTATTGAAGCGACGAGTTGGCAGGTGAAGACAGAGGCGAGTAAGCGAATATCTTTCGACATGAGATCTAAGAAAACTTGATGTGAATTGATAAAAAGGGGAAAAAAATAATTGGCTCAAGTCATAAAAGTAAATGACACCTTCCGTAGAGTTAGAAGGCCGTTTTAGCCGTTAAGTTAGTCGAGAAAAGAGAATAGGAGGAGCCGGGAACGAGGGAAAAGAGTGTTTTTAGCTTTGCCACGGGGGTGTTGTCCCGTTTCCTCCGCCTTTTCTCCACACCGGCGTCGACCCTCTCGCCGCCAACTTTTCCTCCCAAATTAAACCTTATCCGAGTGTAACATTCAACCCCGGGATTGGATGAACTGTAGAACTTAGCTTTCGCGGGAAGAAGAGGGGAAAAAGCCTTTCTGATTAAATTGGACACCCGACGACGGAGAGACAAAAAATATATAATAAAAAAGTAATAAAATAGACTTATAAAAAGTGGAGTACTTTAATATTAAGTTTAATAACTCCCCTAATCCTGAGGATGAAGCTTACCTTTATCTCTTCACCCCTTGTCTGCCATCTTGGGGTAAAATTAATCCACAAAGAATAACCGCTTTTTAATCGCCCCTCGTTCCGTTCAGAATTCATCAACAAGGCTAAAGCCAAAAAAATCCAATCTTTAACGAAAAAAGAGAGTTATTTTAAACAATTTATTTTGATTAAATTTTAAACATAAATCCTGTTAAAACAAGGAACTTAACTTGCAAACACATATTTGCTTTGGTTATACATACTTAGAAAGGAATAAGGAGATTTGCGAATGCATAATGGAAAAACCACAGACGGAGGGAGCAGAAAAAGAATCTCTCATGAATCGATTTTAAGCCAACATGAAAAAGAAATGATGAAAAGGACGTTTTTACTCTTTTTTAAGAAGTGAAGACATGAGCGTGAAAGACAGGTTGAAAGGTAAACACTTTTTTTATACCTTTATGTTATGGCAAACATATTATACACAGTTTAATAATTAAAACCAAAGAAAATTGACAAACTTGCTTAATAAAATCTGTTTATAATGATTTTCTTGCAGCTCTAATTTAAAAGAAAAAAGTCTAAGATTAAGCAACTATGTATAAGCAACGGGTTTCTCCTACCAATAATTAAAGAAAAACGCCTTAAAATCTGAAGAAATGAGGGTAACCCAGCGATAAAAACGCCATAAATCTGGTATCCGAGGTTCTCTCAGACAAAAGCCAAGAAAATGCCATAAAATACAATAAAAATCAGGCTTTTGGGATGAAAAACTGTGGAAAAATCTGGTAGCAATGGGTTTCTCCTACAAAAAAATGAAGAAAACGCCATGAATCCTGAAGAAATGAGGCTTTCTTAGATGCAAGAAGCGATAAAAACGACAGGAAATCTAGTAGCCAAGGGTTTTTTGCTCGAAAAGATAAAGAAAATTCCTTAAAATGCAATAAAAATCAGGTTTCTCGGATGGCAAACTTAAAAATCAGGCTTTTCGGATGATAAATTGTTTAAAAATTCGGTAGCAACGGGTTTCTCCTACAAATAAATTATAGAAAACGCCTTGAAATCTGAGAAATGAGGGCATCCTAGCGATAAAAACGCCATAAAATCTGGTTGCCGACGGTTTCTCGGTCAAAAAGCAAAAGAAAATGCCATAAAAATCAGGCTTTTCGTATAACAAACTGTGGGAATATATGGTAGCAATGGGTTTCTCCTACAAGAAATGAAGAAAACGCCATGAAACCAGAAGAAAAGAGGCTTTTTTTGGTGGATGAAGCGATAAAAACGACATTAAATCTAGTAGCCGAGGGTTTCTCGCTTAAAAAGGTAATAAAAATCCCTTAAAATACAATAAAATACAGATTTTTCGGATGACAAAGTGTGGAAAATTTGGTAGCAAACGGTTTTTCCTACAAGAAATGAAGAAAACGCCAGGAAACCTGAAGAAAAACTCTTTCTTTGATGTTAGAAGCGATAAAAACGACAGGAAATCTAGTAGCAGAGGGTTTTTGCTCCAAAAGATAATAAAAAACCCTTAAAATGCAATAAAAATCAGATTTTTCGGATGACAAAGTGTGGAAATATCTGGAGGCAATGGGTTTCTCCTACATATAAATTAAGAAAACGCCATGAAATGTGAAGAAATGAGGGTAGCCCAGCGATAAAAACGAAATAAAATCTGTTAACCAAGGGTTTGTTTGGCGAAAAGCCAAAGAAACTTTGAAATGATATAAAAATTAAATTTCTCTGACAAAAAAGGCCTTAAAATTGGACTAACTTGGATTTCTAGGTTTGAAAACCTGGTGTGAAAAAGTTTATTTCAAATTAGAGAAACTTGTTAAAAGAAATCGCTTTTTCAGTTTGATCCCTTCGGGAAAGGAAATTGATTAGAAGTGTGAAAGAGGGAGAAGCGACAGATTTCCTGCGGTAACAAAGACTGAACCCACTTGGTCATTAGTTCCACCCTCAATACGTCATTACGGTTTTTTTTTTCTCTCACTCTCCCTCCCATCTTCTCAAACCCTCATTTGCCCTTTTTTACAAATTGACATTTGACCGCTTTCTATTGTAAACAACAATCGATATGAGGATAAAAGGTTTTCTAAACAAGGAGAAACCGGGCATTAATCAGGAGTGGAACACTTGATGCTGCAATTAGCCCGCGGTCAGGCTTAGGAAGGGACCTCCCGCAGCATAAATACAGTCACCCACATCCACAATGGCAAATCGATCTACAACCCAATTGATAGATTAAACCAAGACTTTGTTCAATCCTGCTGAATTGATTTCCCAAAATCCTCTTTTTCCCCAAGTAAATTAAAAAGAAAAAAAATCATCAAATGATTATAATTGTGTTTAAAATATTATCCTTACTAAGCTAGAGTTTAATTCTGTTAGACAGGACTGTCACAGCACCCATTTTGGCGGTTAACTCGTTTTACTGTCCCTTTGATGTTGCGTTGCCTAATAAAGTTTCCTCTATCCACACGTGTATTGTCCGGAGCCGTTTTTATAATGTTTCAAATTTTCACTTTTTGAAAGTTTAAAAAAAACCTTCCTAATCCTTAGGTTTAAGCTGAGGATTTTTTTTTACGCAGGAAAGAAAATTACGAGCGGGTGTCGCTTAATTCGAAAATTATTTTTTTAATTAAGAACCCTCCCTTCTCTTCTACGAATTTATTCGGTGGACGTTGCGTGCTTCGGAGGGTCGTGGAAAGAAGGGCGGGAGGTAGACGGTTAAGTGATGGAATTAGTTCGACCTCGGCTAATCACGTGGATTGGCTCGTGAGGTACCTAATGCCTTTATCTGTCCGCTTGACGTCACTTGAGCCAAGACCGGAAATCTCTTCAGTTCACCCACCCGCCTCTCCAACATCCCTTTCTCCTCCACCGACTCTTTACAATAAACCCAAAATCCCATTCAAACGAATTAGTTTATCATTTGGCTACTTTTTTATTCTTATTGACTATGGTTTTCAAATAATTTATAACTGAAATTTCTAATAAACAAGGGCGACAGTTCAGAACTGCAAAACCAACAATTTTATATAATTTACAGCCTTTTCTGTACTTTTAACACTATTTAAAGCCTTTCCAAAGACAAAATAACTTTTAGCATACGATTTGAAAGAAAAAGAAAATTATAAATAGTAAAAAATATATCAGAGGAAGAGAGAAACCATAAAAATGAATATTTCACGACCGGTTTCGGCATGATAAGCATCATCAGGTGAACAGCTTTCTGTTTGTTGCTCTCTCATGTGAATGTCCAAGACTGCGGGAAGGTAGAAGAGACAATTTCGCCGCGTTAGTTCCAACACCGGATAAGTAATTTTTTATCAATTTGAGTTAGGCATTGTTTCTGATGATAAATTATGTGGAGGATCGAATTCTGTTGGAGTTTAACCCTATTACCAACAGAAAACGCGTAGTTCACGATTTAGCCAACAGGTAATGCATTGATTACAATGAGAAATTAATCCGTATTTTGGCTCTCCTGAAAAACTTGGAAAAATGACTTGTCCGGTGTTAGAACTAACGCGACGATTTATTAGTAAGATCCTATAATATTGACCGATATAATTGTCGTAAAAATTAAATATTGGCAGCTTACCCAAAAAAATAGGAGGTTTTTTTGAAGAAAACTAGGAAGTGTTAATATTTAAAAAAAAAAGTCGTCCCGCGGCAGCAGGACTAAAGAGCTAGTTTTCTTTCAAATGGCTACAGCTGGGAAGTTCATAAAATCGAAGAAAAAAAATTCATCTGTTAGAAATTAAAGAGAAAAAAATCATGGTTCCCGGTAAAAATTCAAGAATATTCGTTTTTAATTAGATTCAAATTCATTGCATCCAGCTGATCTCAGTCAAGTTTAAATCTTTCTAAGCCATCCGCATAACATCACTATTAAGTTTGGAAGTGGTAGGATGAACTGTTTGGGAGATTCGCAGTTTAGGCCCTAAGTAAAGTACCATAACCGCTAGTCCGATTCAAACCGTTAGCGAACTCATTAATTCTATTGGTTTAGAAGCGCTATATATAAATTTCATGGTCGTCAAGTAAAAATTACTCAAGTTATCGTACGATTATGTACATAGATATACAGGGTGTCCGGAAACACCTGGCATACGTCTGGGAGGGCAGTAAAAAGTGGTTTTATGAAGAAAGGTAAAAGTAAACCCCCCTTAATTTAAATCAAACAACTTGATGGTGTAGTTTAAAATGCGTTTAGATATACAGGGTGTCCCAAAAAGAACCTAACTTCGTTATTTCAAATGAGAACCCCTACTTTTTATTTAAAATTTTACGCAAAATTTTAAGTTGATTAGAGTATTCATATGACCATTTTCGATAACAAAATGGCAAATTTTAGCGTTTTTGCCATAAAATCCGTTAAAATCAACCTAAGAGACTAAATTTTTTTTTAAATTCCACTTATTTTTGTCTGAAGATTCCAACTATTACAAATTCAAGCATCTTTGCATTCTGCATCACGAGATGTCTTCGCTAATGTGCTTTTTGGAAGTTAGAACCCCAACTTTTATATTAGAAATGCGTATTTTGTAGTTGAAATCTACCTATTGGCTAACCTGATAATAATTATTTTTTTGAACAATTAGAAGGGTAGGTTCTCTACACAATTAATTTATTGTCCCTCCTACCTTCCCGCTGTCTTGGACACTTGCCGTGCAGATTCACTTGAGAGAGCAAACAAAAAAAAGTTCATCTGCTGAGACTTACTAAGCCGAAACCGGTCGTGAAATATTCGTTTTATTGTTTCTCTCTTCCTCTGATGTATTTTTATGCAATTAATGAGTGTAGAGAACTAATATTATTAACCCTTTTAATTACAGTAGACTCCCTCTTAACCGGCCACCTCGGGACCAGAGCCTGGCCGGTTGACCAAATGGCCGGTTAATCCGATGTGCAGGCATTTTCGTGAGAGAAACCAAGTATTTTTACGTGTATGTATGTACTACAAGCATATATTCATTCATATATGACATATCAAACATATGTACAGAAAGGTGTAAATTAATAAAGATCACGATGTATACAGTTGAAAAAAGTAAAAAAAAAAGTAAGTAGAAAATGAACGAATGGTGAATGATTCACAGAACAAAGAGACGAGAGATGATTATTTTCGTCTCATTTCTTCCGGGAAGTCTGTGAAGCACCGATATTCGCAAAACAAGGTAAGAGAGAGTTGTTCCTTCCCCCGGAAAAAAAAGAAAAGTGGTGGCCGGTTAATACGACGGCCGGTTAATGCGGGACCGGTTAAGAGGGAGTCTACTGTATTGTAGAAAATTATAATTTTTTTTTTCATTTTTAAACGGAGGAGGCACTTGGTAGTCCAGTGAGCAAAAAGAAGGGATTTTCTATACTCAATAACTTAGTCTACAAAAAAATTTCCACTTTCTAAATTGGGCACTTAAAAATAAGTTAATCGAAAATAATGAAGGTTTATGAAATGATAATTAGATTAAAATGAAATGTATGGTGGGTGCAAAATGAAATGGAAAGTCCTAACTTTTGGGAACATATTCAGGTGAGCCGTCTCGGGTTACGACTCTTTTGTGTAGCATAAAAGTGTCGGGGAGAAGAGGTGAAACGCATTTCAACCCTTTTAAAAACCCTCTTTCGCTTCCTAATGTGTTACAACCCTCCCGGCCTTTTCTATACGAATGAAATTCACGTTTAATACTCAACCCGAAAGTCGTCTTTGTATTCATAGAAAAAAAAACATGATTTAATGTTAAAAACCGAAGAGAAACAGTTCACATTTTCTCTTTTTTAGAGTATTTTAGGACAAAATTCTCTCACTTCTTAATTCGAACTTTTCAAGTTAAAGAAATTAAAGGAAAAAAATCGTTTTGTGAAAAAAAAAATGTGAAAGTTTACAGAGAAGTAAGCAACTTTTTTAATAAAAGCAAAACGGAAAAAGAGGACTACTTGTTTAAAAAGAAAGTTAGATTGAACATCGTAGAGTGGAATTCATGTTTGTTTACTTGTTTCCATAAAACAAAATTGAGTTAAACTGCATTTGGTTTTAATTAATTTTATTGCTCTGATTTATTAGCAAAAATATTGTTATGTGAAAGAATCCAATTTTAGGTATCTTGGGAATTTTTAGAATAATTTTCAAAAATTTAGATGTTCACCATAATGCATTTGAACATCATACATCTCACCATAAAGAAGAGGTTTAAAACTTTTCGTTTCGACATAAATTTGTCGTTTCAACATAACGCAGTTGAACTTAAAGGAAACGTTCATTTTAAAGAACTTTTCGTTTCGCCACAAAACTGTTTCTGTCGTTTTGGCATAATACATCTCACCAAAAACTAGGGATAGCCAAAGATCAAGCCTATTTTTGCCGTTCAAAACGCGAGTATGGCGAAACGACAAAAACCTTAAAAACGGTTCACCATAAAGCAATTCGCACAACCTCGCGAGAGGAAAAAAATTATCTCCCTTTTGTCATAAAACGAGCTGATCCCATTGGCTGCCTGCTTGCTTTTCCTAGTTTATGGTGAGATGCTTTATGTTTAATTGCATTATGGTGAACTGTCAAGTTTTAAGGTTTTCGCCATAATCGCGTTTCAAGCGGCGAAAGTTGGCTTGCTCTTTCGCTGTCAGTAGTTTATGGTGAGATGTATTATGCCCAAACGACAGAAAAAGTTTTATGGCGAAACAACTAATTTAAAGAGAGGATTTTATGGTCAGAAGCGTTATGATGATTTGCCCTTTTTTTAGGTCGACTTGTATGTATTGAAAAAGTCGTTCATGGCGAAATGTTTTATGTAAAAAGCATTATGCTCAAAATTTTTGAACTTTTAAGAGCTTTGTGTTCAATTGCATTATGCCGAAACGCTTTATGGTGAACTACATATTTTTTATGTCGAAATGCATATTTTTTATGTTCAATGCTTTAGGGTGAAATCCGTTTTGTTGAACGGTGTTTTCCTGTTTTTTGGATCAGGTAGTTGTGATAGTTTTCCTTTTTCATAAATGATGATTTAATTTGACTGGGAAAATGAACATTTTATTTCAAAATGCCTTGATATGACAATGGGAAAATTATTACCCGGAAAAAAATACAGAAACGTCAGCGTATAAAATTTATAGTAGAGAGAGATAGAAAAAAAAATACAATATCATAACAATTGAATTGACGAGATCCCTTCTCATTGTATAGGTTTCAGTACGGTGTATTGGAAAAAGAGCTTTTGAGAAGAAAAAGTAGGTTGGAAAAAAAAGGTAAGAGCGGTAAAAAGGGAAGGGTGGTCTCCAAATGATTTCCCCGGGCCGCCCCTTTAATCCACTAGGTTGTCACTTATTAGCCACTGGTGGATCAATTGACCACCATGTATCTTTCGAAGGGAATCCAATGAAAAAGCGGGATTTACCGTTCAGAGACCCCAATTCCCCTCGAGACCTCTTCACCTTCCCGGTGTTCGCCCACTAATGAAACAGTCGAAAGAAAAAGGGGAAAGAAGTTGGAAAAAAAACCGATGGGATTCTGAATCTATAAAGTCGTTTCTTCGATGATTCTTTATTGAATTTAGTCAATAAAAAAATCACTTTTTGACCTAAAAACCTTCTTTTCACACAAAAAAATGAATTTCCAATATAAAAATCTGTTGTGTCGTTTACCAAGAATATTAAATTTTTTTTATAACCTTTTTGCGAAGTTAACGAGGTTTCTAAAATTAAATTTACTTTTCTAAAAAAATTGGGATGTTAAAATAAAAGAATGAAATAATCATTAGGACATGTGGAAAAGCAGCAGGTGTAACGATCTCTAATTTAGAGGAGTAGAACTCGGCCCATTTTCTAGATGAGGGTAATCCATAAATAAAGTCTTATCTGAGAACTGGTCCAGATGTAGTGAAACACGTGTAAAAAGGAACCATATAGTTAGAAAAAAAGGAATATTGCAAATACGAAAGAAAAAAAGAGTTCCCGGGGGTGTCTTTGCCCAACTTTGCCTACATGACTTCACAAGAGGCCATTACAGACCCTCGACTCGTAATTTGAAGGGTTTAAGTGCAGCGTACTTCTTTTGTTTCAAAAACCCTCTTCTTTTAAAGCCCTCTTTCCACACCTTCCACGTTTTTTTTCCTACGTCTTAACCGCCTCCCCTTTTCTTTTTTACCTCCAGAAAGTTTTAGCGAGGGAAGGGAGAGTGGGCACTTTTTGAAACGTTAAATTCCTCAGTTAAGTTTTTTTTCTTCTCGCCCTTCCTTTTTTTGGGGGGGTTCGCATATAATTCTTATTGTTTGTTACCTTAGAAATATCTTTCAAGAGTTTTACCCTCCTTTAAAACAGCCTCTAACTTGCTAATTTCTTTTCCACCCCATTTCTTTATAAAGAATTGCAAAAACACGTTTCTTGGACAAAAACCTAAGGGAAACGACTGAAAATACAAATGGGAACCCCGCTCTTCTTATGCAAAACCAAGAGGGCGGATAAAAAAAAATGTACCTATCGTCAAAAAAAATTTTTTTTTTAAATGAAAAACTACCATCATAGAAAAAAGGGAGTTTTGAAAACCGAGGGAAACTCCAAAAATCCAGTAAAATGCGATTTTTTAAGTCGAAAAATTTAGGAAAACTCCAATCAAATCAGTAGAAATAAGGAGGGGGGGGGGAGCTCTTCCGAATGAACTTGCAGAGAAAAGGGAGTTCTTTGGAAGAAAAACACCTAATAAAACTTTTTAAAAATTAGTAAAAACTTTCAAAAATGCATTAAATAAAAGGCCTTTTTTAGAAGGTCGAAAAGCTTGCAAAAAAATGGTAGGTATTTCTAGACTGAAAACAGGGGAAAATCAAAAACCCTATAAAAAGGGACTTTCTCTTTAAAAAAACGTAATTTTTGCGAAAAATCTGAGGAAAATGCTCAAAAAATCCCGAAAAAAGGGAGTTGTAAGGTTGAAGGTTTTAGAGCACTCCCAATAAATCATTAAAAAAAAAAAAGGGGGGGGGGGGTTCTCTCGAGCCTAAAAACAATACTGGGCTTACAAGGAAAACTTCAATATAGAGGGGGAAGTATAACGGAGGGGAAGTATAAGGGAGGGGAAGTATAACGGAGGGGAAGTATAACAGAGGAAAAGTATAAAGGAGGGGGAAGTATAAGGGAGAGAAAGTAAAACGTAGGGAAAGTATACAGGAGGGGAAGCATAATGGAGGGGAAGTATATGGAAGGGGATGTATAAGGGAGGGAGGTGCTTTTTTCCGAAAAAATTTTTAAGTTTTTTTTCAAAAAATTTTCCGAGTTTTTTTAAATTTTCCGAGTTTTTTTCCCCCGAAAATTTTGTAAGTATCAAGGTAGAAATAATGGGATTTTCGCCCAAGTTAGGTCCCTCCCGTAACGGGTGAGCGTTTGAAATTTCTCCCTACTAAAATGAAAATTAATGAGGAAAATTGATAATTTTGTTCACACCAAAAATTTTTAAAAAATATAAGGAGTATAATTTGGTAAGAATTTGGTAAAAATCAGAACAACGGTTCGGCCGCAGCGCAGTTTTTAAAATTTCTAACTTGCATATCTCCGCCATTTTTTTGAAATTCAAAAATCGCAGACGATAAGTTCCCGTTCAACTATTCGAAAGGTTGTGTGAAAATTTGGAGAAAATCGGTTGGAAACTGTGGCCTTAGAGTGTTCCGGAAAAAATGCTACGGCCGGCCGGAACCACAGACAATGATCGGTAAAGATCAATATTTGATTTGATCCTCCGGGTTCTGGAAGACCCTTCCCCAAAAACCAGACGTGGAGGTTATCAAAATAACTTCTTTAAGGATGTTAAAATTATGAATTCAGTATAAACTTTACTAAGTCCAGTAGCGATGGAAATAGACAAAAACGAAGAAGCATACTCCAGAACCCCCAGAAAGCTTCTAGACCAAAAAACCAAGGAAAACCATAAAAACAAATCAAAACGTACTTTCTCTGCCTGAAAAAATAAAAAGTTCCATGAAAGAACTCGTTAAAAACCAAGGAAAACTCAAGAAAAAGCCATAAAAAGAGAGTTTACAGTTCGAAAAACTATTGAAAATGCCCTAAAATCCTCAGAACGTTCCGATCACGAATAAGGCCTTTTCGGCGTCAATGTTTTTTTCCTTTTAAAATTTTTTAAAATAAATTTCGGTTTCATATAATATTTTGAACGATGTCTAATCGATGAACATTGTCCCTGTTGTGACAAGTTAAGATTAACAGTCGATGTATATGGAAATTTTAATTAGGTTGATGTTACTGTATGTTGAACGGGAGGGTATATTAGTCGGGTTCGGATGTACCATAGTGCACAGTATGCTAATGGGGCTCTTGTACAAGGATGTCACATTCGCCATGTTTCGAAGGGCTCTCGTATTGTTGGGAAAAAGAGAGCTGTCCGAGTAGAACAATAAAAAGGGAGTTGAGGGATAAAAAAAAGTTTTTCTATGACATCAGAGTTTGGACCAAGTGTTGATTATCTCCCCCCCTTTAGAGACACCCTAGTTCCAGACACTTTAGCTCCTTCCGGTGAACATGACCATTTCCTGATTAGCTTCCGTACTTTTTTTATTTTATCTAAATTTTTTTTAAACAAATTTCTTTTTATCGACGGTAAATTTTGTGCTTTCCTCGTAAGATTTTATGGGAGACTGAAGCCGCATTATATTCGATAAATTTTACGTCTTCGCTTAGGGGGAAATGTCGTTAAAACGTTATTAACAGAATCGTTCTGTTTATTAAGATTTACGTCCAAAGTACGTTTTATCGGTTCGAAAATTTTACTTTTTTTACTCTTTAAAGGGTTGTGATATTTTATGAGAAAATATGGAAAACCTTGTGGAACAGAGGTTATGATAACAGACTTTTGTGTTATCCATCTCCCTGAGGAGGCGGCTTTGACTTCCACGTATACCAAACTTTCAGAAACCTTTTTTCCTCCCCCAAATGCATTAAAATGCGCTATTTTCTCTAAATTATACTTTTCAATAAGATAAAAAAAATTGCTTTAAAAAAAAAAAAAATAATAAAACTCACCATTTCACTTGTGAAGTACCTTTGATCTCAATATTTCGTTCTTGAGCGAAAAAAAAAATTAATTAGTAAGAGGAAAAATGAAGAGGAAACATTTTATAGTAGGGGAGCAAAATAGAGGGTGTTTCCTGGGTGAAAGATCGTTAAAAAAACACAAAAGTATAGTTTAAAAGCTTTTTATCCGAAAAAAGTAAAGAAGACGCTTTAAAATCATGTAAACGGTGGCTCTTTTCTACCGAGAGAGCCACCGTTGTGAGAATTAAGACCAGATATGGTATTTCTAGGGCAAAAAATAGTGAAAAACGTAAGAAATTTAGGTTTTTTAGCCATAAAATGTAGGAAAAACGCCGAGAAAGGGAGGTTTTTAAGAAAGAGCTACCTGAAAAAACAATAATAAGGGTGTTTTTCACAACGACTAAGGAAAATATCTCGAAATCGGGTTTGAAAGATCGAGGAAAATTTTAAAAAATGCTCCTTAGCAAATTAGTAAGGGTTTTAAGGAGGTAAATGGTTTTTAAGTGAGTTGCTTTGCAAATTTTTCGTTGTTAACAACGGTTTTCGGTTATTCCCTTCTATGTCGGAAACCGTCGCTCAAAACGAAAAAACGTTCTAAGTAAAAGTCGTAGCTACAAATTTCCTACAAAAAGACCTCATTGGTTTTTTTGTTAGAGGTATACTTAAGGAGATATGAGGATTCTTAAGTGAGTTGCTTTGCAAATTTTTCGTTGTGAGCAACGGTTTTCGGTTTTTCCCTTCTATCTTGAAAACCGTCGCTCAAAACGAAAAAATGTTCTAAGTAAAGTTGTAGGTACAAAGATTTCCTACAAAAATTTTATTGTTTATTATTTGCGTAAGAGCAATATTTAAGGAGTTATGAGGTTAAAACTAATAATCCTACAGAGCCTGTCTGAAAACTTAAAACCTTCATATCTCCTAAAATATTGCTCTGAGGGAAAAAACTAATAAGATATTTTATGTAGTACATTTCCGTAGCTACAGCTTTTACTTAGGACATTTTTTCGTTTTGAGCGACGGTTTCCAAGATAGAAGGGAAAAACCGAAAACCGTTGCTCACAACGAAATATGTACAAAGCAACCAACTTAAAACCCTCATATCCCCTTAAGCAAAATTTTAAAATTTTAGCAGCCAAAACTACCAGAAACACACCGATTTTCACAAATCCACAAACATTTTTTTTTTTCATTTGCCCATATTTCAGCTTGCTTTACTAGATAGTTTTGAATTTAGGAGTTATTCCGCTAATCTGGAAGCTAAGAACGCCCAAGTAATTCGAAATCTTAGCCTCTGACAAAAGAAAGAAATTTAAACATATGTTCACTTTTACCTTTTCTTCAACAAAAAGCACTTCTTCCAATATTAAAACGGATTCTTCATCTAGATTCACAAAACTAACTTCAATATTGAGTAAATGTTTTTTTAGAATTTTGACTTTTAACTCGAACACGAAACACAAAAAAACACAAAAACGAACGGTGTGTGTAGGTCAGGCCATGTCTGAAAATGTAATGAGAATTTATTTTTTCGGAAGGTTACATTTCCGGTTATTTTCCGATGTTTTCTTCTAAACAAAAATTGCATCGTTAAACCTATAACGAGAATATTCAAAAAGAAGAAAATAACCGCATTTTATTTTTGTCAAACAATTCAATTAGGCGTCCCTTTCGTGTATGTCGGGGAAAAATTGAATCATATTTCACGTTCAAAGGGTAAAATAATACAAAATGCATTTCGTGGAATTTTTTTAGGCCTAAAAATAAACCTCGTTAAATCCATTGGTCCTCCTTGTCTCTAATTTAAACATTTAATTGGTCAACAAAAATGTTTGTTATATAAAATCAATTTTTTCCGGATTTTCAGGGGGTTTTTCCTGAGTTTTTCGCCCATGAAACCCTCACTTTTGGAGATTCCATCGATTTTTCAGCCCAGAAAACTCCTTTTTGACCTTCTTTTTTGGTTTTTGAGGTATGTAAGTATATCAGTATTTTTTAACCGATTTTTAACCAAAATTTTCGAAAAAAAAAAAGAAAAAGAAAAAAAATCTCCCTCCGTTATTCTTCCCCCTCCCTTATACACCCTCCCTTTTACTTCCCCTCTTTTATACTTCCCCCTCTTTTGTACTTCCCCTCCGTTATACTTCCCCCTCCATTATATTTCCTCCTTCGTTGTACTTCCTCCTCCGTTATACTTCCCCTCCTTTTACTTCCCCCTCCTATATTTTTACATCTCTTTAAGGTAGTTTTCGTTGGAACTCTTCAAACTAGTACTTTTTTCTGTCTTTTTAGGATTTGATTACGGAAGATGGAAAAAAAGCGACGCTAAAGAGAGTTCCGGCCACCCAATCGCCTTCAAATATTTTATTAACATCCAATCAGATATAACCGGTAAGACTGGAGTAGGGTCTAGGATAGAACCTAAAATATTTAAGCTGACGTGACGTTTCCAGCTGTCTTATTATTTTTTCTGTACTTCAGAACACGAGAAAAAAAAGGTCCTTCTTTTATTTATAAATTAATGAGATAAAAAATAATTAAAATTGATATTAATTAATTTCTAAATATAATAGAAAGGGGCTGGCGTGAGTGGAAAGGGTTCGGGCCCTTGGGAGTTTCTCGACTAATGAGGCTTCTGCTGTCGTTCAGCATGTTCAACCGGTTGACAGAGCTCAGATTAGAAGGCGACTTCTGCTGAGTTCGCTCCGAACAAACACCCCATTCATTATTAAGATCCCCCCTTCCTCCACTACCATTTCATAACCACCTACCCTTTCGCCATCATTATAATCTCGAAACGTAGTTTATAATCTTCGATCGTAATTTCGCAACTTTTCCCATCAGTTTAGAAGCGAGGAAAAATGTCGAATAAACATCCCCAGATGTATTTTTACCACCCCACCTCCTATTAGATTTATGCTTCGATATTACAAAATTACAGGGTTAGTTTAGTCATAAATAAGTACCCTTAGGGAAGAGTTGCAAGTTTACTGGGAAAAAAGAGTTGTATACGATGCTGTAAAAACAGGGTCGTATGTGCTTTTCCTACTAATGCATTTCGCCTTGATGTTTTGGGGAAAAAAATTTCTTACTCTTTTATCTCTATTTTTATACATTCTTTTTTTTAACTACCTACCTATAAGTTTATGATTTTTTTAAGAACTTCTTCTACGAAAAACCGTCATGGTGACCCCATTTTAACTCCTTAAGAAGTTATGGTGATACCCTCCAGTCGGTTATTTGGGGAAGGGTCTTCCAGACGAATACTGATCTTTACCGATCTCAATTTTGTCTGTGGTTCCGGCCGGCCGTCCTACCCTAGCATTTTTTCGGAACACTTTATGGCCACAGTTTTCAACCGATTTTCGCCAAATTTTCATTCGTCGGTGAACGCGATTTTTGAATTTCGAAAAAATGGTGGAATATACGTCTGTTTGTTTTTCATCGAAATTTAATGCAATTTTAAAGGATATTTTGGAATTTGAAGCGTTTTTCTTGGTATTTTGGCCTAAAAATACGATTTTCACTGTATTTTAGAAACTTCGAACTGATATTTTGGGGAAAATGCCCTGTTTTTCTGGTTTTTTGTACATTTTCCTCGGTTTTTTGATCAAAAAACCATCTATTTAGCAAATTTTGAAGTTTACTGGTCCATCAATTCTTGTCCATATTTGATCAATATTTAGCACCCCTTAAGGAAACCTTTTTTGACGAATTTGAGGCGTATTTCTCTGCTATTGGGCAAAAAAAAACCCTATTTTACCGCATTGTCGAGCTAATTTTTTTTACATTTTATTTTTTTCGTGACGTTTTTCTCGGATTTTCTTCCTAAAAACCCTCCTTCTGCCTGAGCAAACCTTTTTCGAGATTATTGAGATTCTGAGCGGATATTTTGCCTAAAAAAGCCCATTATAACCGGATTTTTACATTTTTTTTCTGTTTATAGGGCTAAAAAAAACCTATTTACCAAATTTTGAGGAATTTTCCTCGGTGTAACCTTTCTTTTATCAAGGACGGACACCTTCCATCCTTCCGATACCACGGAAACTCAATATAATATTGGCTTTAAAAATCTCATTTCAGGTCACTGTAAAAATGTATCTTCCTAGATGAATATCTCAGAGAAGAAAAATTCAAAGGGCTTTTTTTTTCAGGTAATAACGAGAAGTATACATTAAATCACTTTTAGAGCTTTTTAAGTTTCCAACGAGGAAAAGGTTCAATTTGAACTTCATAACGAAAAGCGTTAGTTTCGAGACATACCTTGTACTTTAACTAATATTAAATAATAGCCCAACTTTCTCCATATAAATAACAGTTGAAAGGTACGAACTTTTATTATAAAACAGGACGAAATTTCCTTATTTGAAAAGTATCCTCTCATTGATAAACGGTGTCTTTAGCCCTCCGTAAGTTATTGAGAAATGGGAACGGTGAAGGGGCCGGAAAAGTTTAGAGGAACTCTCGGAATCGTTGATTAAGCAAAAGTTTTCGTAAATAACAAAAAGTGCTTTTCTAATTTAATTTAATAAGCCAGATTCAGGAAAGCGCTCTGCACTGATTTATTCTTACCTTCCTAAAGTAAACGCGTTGGCAGAAAATTAATATTAAAGTTACTTTTTGCAATTCTCATTTTTTTTCTCTCTTTCTCCCTCGATTTCTATTAGTTTAATTGAGAAAAAGGTTCGACTAGGTGCGATCGTACGTGACCCCATGACCCACGTTTTCCTTCGTGACTAGCAATGAGACACAACCCGAGGAACGGTTTTTTTACTTTTTTTTTTTTTTACCTCAAGTCGCTAATACCATCCAGTTCACGTATCTTTTCATTGTTTTCCGAAATCCTTTTGGGCCTTCCTGCCTTTGAATTATTCGATAATTGTTTAACGGTGCCCAAAAACTTGACCCAAGTTTTCTTATTTATTTGGCGAAGCGTAGCCATAAATCCTGTTTTGGGGAGGGGGCTGCGGAAAAAGACCCTGAATATTGTAGAATGTGCCCAAAAAACTTAATTAAACTGAGAAAACTATAGGAAGGAGTAGAAATAAAATTGGGCACCCGTGGGATTCGAACC
Source organism: Orius insidiosus (assembly GCA_014119065.1). Classification (NCBI taxonomy): domain Eukaryota; kingdom Metazoa; phylum Arthropoda; class Insecta; order Hemiptera; family Anthocoridae; genus Orius; species Orius insidiosus. The sequence continues at coordinate 20,489 of JACGAQ010000662.1, read as the reverse complement.
TACGTCCTTTAGGTTACTTGGCCGACATTACCAACTGAGATATGAAAGCTGAGAAAGCTTTGAAAAAAGTAGAAACTGGTAGTCCGGACAGTAAAAACAGTATAATAAAAGATAAGAAAGGAGTCACACATCTCTTCCTAAAGTATTCTCGTCATAAAAATAATAGAAAAAAAAAAATATAAACTGACATCTCGTCCGAAAGTAAACTCGTCCTATGGTGGCTACGCCCTTTTTAGGACGAGATGACAGTAGGACGAGATTACATTCGGACAAGTGTATTTCAATTTTTATACAATTTTTTAAATATACTTAGTCTTTATTAAAATAGAAATCAACTTGTCCAAAAGTATTCTCGTCCTACTGTCATCTCGTCCTAAAACTAACGCACAAAAATTGCTGCGTCGGAGAAATGCGGCAGAGCTCCACCCCAGCAAGTAACGGTTGGTTTTTTTGTTTATTTTTGCGAGGATCAGTACGTTTTGTGACACAAGGGGGTTAATTTTTTTCCTCTCGCGAGGATGTGCTCACCCTATAGGCGGCCCTGGGACGGATGATCGGTACGCAAAAAAATGAGTTTGAAACTTGCAGGGGTGGCGTGCTGCCGCATTCCTCCGGCGCAGCACTGAAAATTTTTTTGTGCGTTAGTCTTAGGACGAGATGACTGTAGGACGAGAATACTTTGATTTAATTTTAATTAATATTTTTAGGACGAGATGACAGTGGGACGAGAATAATTTCGGACAAGATGTATCCACTCGTTGGCCATGCAACCCAAAGGTCGTAGGTTCCAATCCCACCAATACCTAAATTTTTTTTCTCCTTCCCTTTTTCCTAATTTTCTCAGTTACCTAGATATGAAATAAAAATTCAGCGTACTGTAAACTTTGAACTGACAGTAGAGCTATATCGATAAACTAATCAATAATTAAATCACTGGTTAATTTTACGATCGGCATGTGATGCTGGCCGTACTTTGCATTTTCCTCGAGCTTTATGGGCACAATTTTCACTAAATTTTCTGGGAATTTTCCTTTGATAGTTATAATTAGAGTCCGGATTTCTAAAAAATGGCTTATTGTCTACCTAGTAGGACCAGAAAATACAATTATTTATCCACTTCTCTTTATACGCGGCATGAAACCTCAAATGCAATAGGAAAAATGATTTCGAGGGAAAAATTTGATTCAAACCCGTTTAGTATGGAGGGCTGGGTGAAGACTTCCATATTGTCTACTTTCGGACGATGATTAGCACTGTAATCCGAAACGTCAAGGGAAAAGATGAAAAATCGAGTAATTGATATCTTTTTCGCGTTTCACAAAGAAACGCTCCTAACTGTAGTAAAAAGCGTGATTAGTTTTTTTTAACTGTAAAATATGTGTTATTATTTATAAATAAAATAGGTAACATGGTTGAGTTTTAAAGGTTTCTTATTCTATCTGTTCTTGTTGAGTTACTGCCTACGCTTCCGTACTTTCCTTTCCTGCGAGAGGAGGAAATTGGGAACGTATTGGTAGAGGGGAGGGATTTTTCGTATTATCAGTATTTTCCCCGTCAACATTTTCAATTTAAAAATAAATAAAACGTTGAAAAATCCGAGTCGATCGGGTTTCATATTGATCTCTCGACCCAGACGAAATTACAATTGGTTACCAATAATGAAGACATACGTTCGCCTCCGGGGTTTCTCAATTCATTTCCTGTCGCAGACCGAAGCCCTCGAGGTAAAATTACATCGGCCTAGAAACGTTTGCATCTTAGAAGAGGAAATTGAACTGTCTATTCAGTTCCCCGATAGAAATTCACGAGAACTATAGAATTTCATGGAAATATACGAGTGAAATCCGTGTTTGTATACGTCCGAGTTTGAAAGAGGTTCTCGAGTGTACCTGCCTCGAAACTAAACCGGCCTCATTAAACAATAAACGGTTTAATCCTGGAGTTTGGGGTCGAATAATGTGATTAGCCTTTTCCCGATCTACCCCCTCGGATTAAGTGTATTATAAAGTTAGTTGGGTGGGGTTTAAACGCTTACGGGAGCACCAACTTGAGGCCGAATCAAAACTCATTTTGGAGTACCCCAACTCTATCCCTCTCATATAGGAGTATAGTGTTTCGCCTTTTACACACTCAATTAATTTATAATCATGTTTACTTTACTTTCGATTCGATTTATATTCAACTCCCAAAGGATTTTTCAAGCTCCCCCTTCATTTTGAAATATACTCCTGCCCAACTTGGCACCTGTCTTTTCTTCCTTTACCTGGTCCCCACTCCCCAGTGAGGAACCCCGGCCAAAACTGTTGATTCCTGAGGGGACAAGATTAAGCTCCAAACGGTTGAAAACGCTCATAACAGTTTGTCAATTTTTAACTAAGAAAAACGCCAAAAACCTCTGGAAATTAGCTGCTTTTGATCCTAAAAATTTGGAAAGCCAAATATTCAGGTCAAAAAACTGAGGAAAAATAATCGTGTATAGGGTGAAAAAAGTTTTTCTTTACTGAAATGAGAAGAAAAAAAAATCTAAAATCGCTGTTTCTTGCCACGAATAAAAAACTAGAAAGCCAAATAATCTGGTAAAAATGTTATTTTTGTCCAAAAACTTATTTTTGCCGTTTTTTTTTCAGATTTTTTTTTCGTGCCAGAAACCCCCGTATTTTAATAAACTATATTTATTTCTGAAACGAAAAAAAAATCTGAGAAATAGCTAAAAAAAGAGCCCAATAGTCAGATAGGATTACATTTTTCACCCAAAAAGACAAAGAATAATCCATGGAAATCGGTGAAAAGACCGAAAAAATGGAGAAAAATGTACAAAACTCTTAAAAAATGGGGCTGCACAAATCTTGGAAGAACTTCTGAAAACCTGGTAAAATACCGACCTGTTTTTCGCCCAGAAAAAAATAAAATAAATAAATAAATAATTTTTTTTTAAATTTATTTTACGAGGGTTTTCAACTACTCAGGTTATATCACCCTCGCGTCAGTGGGGTTTTTCGTCGGAAAAGTTCATTTAGGTACATTGGGTTCAATTTGGGGGCCGCCCGCTTTGCACCCTGGACCCCATTGATGAACGCCTTACCGCAATGATTGGGATTAACGCCTTAACACGCGCGGCCACCGCGACGCCCATAAAAATAAATAATTAAAAACCCTTTAAAATAGGGGACTATGCCGAAAAACCTAAGGAAAAAGCCTGAACTGAAAAACAGCCCGACTTTTTTTTTCTTCATCTCTTTTTTTTTTTCTAATTTGAACTCGCCTGAACGTAATTTGAGAGCTCCAATCTTGGATGATTCTAAACTAGTCTTTATCTAAATTATGTTTATACGGCTTAGCTTTATTAAAGGCAGGTAATTTGAGTATTTTCTGGCCTTCGCCTTAAAATCATCGTGCGGTTATTCAAATAAGAATAGACTTCAATTTGCAAGTGAAATGTAATCCAAAACAACCATCTTGGATTTTACTATTTTTTAAAATCCGGATTTAAAAAAAATTTAATTTCTTTAAAAGAAAAATCTCAGATTACATTAATAAATTAAAAAAACAGCAATCATTTTTGCAGCATTTGCATATGGATCAGTTTTCCGCTCGAAATCAAATTGGACTGATTCGAATTGTTAATGTTTGACCGATATTTCCATAATACATGATCGGGAGTTAATAAATCGGTAAACAGTCATAATTGGATTTGAAAAAAAAAAGACTGAAAATATCGTTTGACACGTTTTTGTGTGGTAAACGTAGGAAAAGTGGAGTTTTCGGGTGCGGCGATGAAAATGTAAATCGGGGACTGGCGAGGGGTGATCACGCACCGGAACGTCTCTTTAACCAACGCGGCGTAATTAAATTTTAAAATAATCAAATGAGACTAATGTGTTTATTTTAAATTAAATCTATTGATTTTAGCATTTATGAATATGGACGGAGAAAATTTTTATCTTTTTACTTCTCAAAAAATTTTTGTGCTTGGACGTTGTAAGAGATTAATGATGCCGAAAGTGTGACAACACGTGTCATTTTTTATACTTGAGTCTTTTGGCACATCAATTGTTACGTTCTATGTTGGATGTTATTACTTTGGACAAATTGTTGTCAGTTTATCCCCGGAGATGCTAAACCCGCATGACCGATATGTAATGAGTTATCTTATTTTTTCCTCTCCCGCTGACCATAAACATCCGATTTTAAAGGTAGGTAATGTTTTGGTGTTTGAACATCCTTTATGGCTTAATTTTGGGACCTTTTCTTTGATATTTGGCCAAGAAAAACCCCTTTTACCCTATTTTTTTAGGAATTAACTTCCTTAAAGAAGTTATTGCGATACCCTCGACGTCGGGTTTTTGGGGAAGGGTCTTCCAGACCCCGGAGGGTAAAATCGAATATTGATCTTTACCGATCTCAACTTTGTCTGTGGTTCCGGCCGGCCGTCCATTTTTTTTTCGGAACACTTTACGGCCACAGTTTTCAAACGATTTTCACCAAATTTTCACACAAATTTCTTTAGCCGGTGAAGAAGAATATGACGAGGGGGATTATTGAATTTCGAAAAAATGGCGGAGATATGTCTGTTTGAAATTTTAAAAAATTCGCTGCGGCCGAACCGTTAATCCGATTTTCACCAAATTTTCACCAATTACTCCTTATATTTTTTAAGAATTTTTGGTGTAAAAAAATTGCGACTTTTTATTCATAAATTTTTTTTTAGTAGGGAGAAATTTCGTAGTTCTACCCTTTACGAGAGGCACATCCCTAGGCCAAAGAGCCCATTATTTCTACCTTGAGACTTAAAAAATTTTTCGAAAAAAAGAACTTCGAAAATTTTTCGAAAAAAAAAAAAAAAAAAAAAAAAAAGGAAAACCCGGAAAATTTTTATACTTTCCCTCCCTACTACATCCCCTTCCTTTATACTTCCTACTCCGTTATACTTCCCCCTCCGTTATAATTCCCCCTCCGTTATACTTCCCTCTCCGTTATACTTCCCCCTCCGTTATACTTCCCCCTCCGTTATACTTCCCCTCCCATATACTTCCTACTCCGTTATACTTCCCCCTCCGTTATACTTCCCCCTCCGTTATAGCTAGAAGTACCCTTTACATCAAGTTACTCATCCCCCACTTCCATGTTTTCCATGTTTTACCGGAATTTTTATCCCTCAGTTTACTATCCATGAAACCCGATTCTTTATTTCATTTTTTTTTCTGCGCTTTTGTCGGTTTTTTGGCCTAAAAATTATCATTTGACCACATTTTTGCTCGTTTTCCTCGTCGTTTTGTCAAGAAAAACTCATCACGTCCTTCTTTACGGAGTTTTTCTCAGGTTTTTGGTCAAAAAACACACTTTTTTCCAAATTTTTGTCGTTTTTCGTCGGTATTTTACCACATAAACACTCTTTGAAAATGTTTCCTGTGGCCAAGAAACACCTATTTTACCTAAAAGAGGTTTTTATGGCTCACGAAACAGAAGAAAACGCTTTCAAATTGGTTAGTGTGGTGTTTCCTACCCTAAAATGGAGAAAGAAACAAAAAAAAAGTTTTACACCAACTCCAAAAAACGGTGGTGTGAGGAGTTGCTTAAAATAGGCCACATTTGGGACCTAAAAAAAGGGAGAACACCGTTCAACATAACCCATTACACCCTAAAGCAGTTGAACATAAAAAATCTGCATTTCGACATAAAAAATCTATAGTTTACCATAATGCGTTCGGCATAATGCAGATGAACATAAAGCTCTCATAAGTTCAAAATTTTTGAGCATAATGCATTTTAACTTAAACCGTTTCGCCATAAACGACTTTCTCAATAAATGCAAGTCGACATAAAAAAAGTGCAAGTCACCATAAATGACTCTCTTTAAACTTATTGTTTCGCCATAAAACTGTCCTGTCGTTTGGGCTTAATACATCTCACCATAAACTAGGGAAAGCGAAAAAGCAAGCCGACTTTCGCCGTTTAAAACGCGACGACAATAACCATAAAACTTGACAGTTCACCATAATGCAATTCAACATAAAGCATCTCACAAATACACTAGGAAAGTCAGCCAATGGGATCAGCTCGTTTTATGGCAAAAGGGAGTTAATTTTTTGGCGAGAATTTGCGAATCACATTAAGGTGAACAGTCGATTTTCAATGTTTTTCTCGTTTCGCCATAAACGCGTTTTAAACGGCGAAAATAGGCTTGATCTTTTGCTGTCCCTAGTTTACAGTGAGATGTATTATGCCCAAACGACAGAAACAGTTTTATGGCGAAACGACAAGTTCTTTAAAATTTCCTTTATATTCAACTGCGTTATGTTTAAACGACAAATTTTATATCGAAACGACAAGTGTTAAATCTCTTCTCTATGGATGTAATATGTTCAAATGCACTATGGTGAACATTTTGGACTTTTCCTTATATTGAGTTGTGGTACATTTTTTATGGTGAACGGTAACTCGCGTTTTCTGCTATTTTATGGCCAAATGCGTTATGGCGAACCGCATATACTCTCTTCCTGCTAATTTTATTAATTAAAATTTAAAACGCTGTAAAATTGTTAGAACTCAAATTTTATTCATAGAAAAATCGAGTATTTTTTTCTAATCAATACTGAATAAGTTAATTGGTTAATGGAAAAAAAGTTTATTTGTCTGGTTTTATAATTAGTATTCCTATTGAAAAGAATCGATAGAATAATATCAGCATCAATTTATGAAAAAAAATTATAAATCGGAATTTCCGTTATCTAATTCAAATCCAATTTGTTCGAAGGGTTCGCCTCGGGAGAGGGAAAAATTGATTTTAATCGAGGGGATATTTTGAGACTTGTTGTTATTCATAGGGATAGAATCAAATCTACATCTCTTTACGTTGACGTCTCAATTAATACCGGATTTATTCAAAGCTTTGACACATGTACCGAAACCTCCCTCGCCACCCTCTTCCAAAAGGAGCTTATCAAAATTACATTCACCCGCGAAACTAAACTCCTTTTAAATTTACATTTTAATTCTCCAACGTATTTACTCTCATAACAAGCAAAATATTTGACGTTCATAATTTTAAAACTTAAAAAATAAAAAAAGGGTGAATTTAAACAAGGATATGCCTTTTAAGGTATAAATTATGCATCGTGGGACTTCAATGAATGTTTAATAGACTAAAAACAAGTTTGCAATTCCAATTTAAATACATACTAATCCATCCCTCTTTGTCTTTAATGATTTGAGCTCTCATTAGAGCGTCTTAATATTAAGCGATATTACCTTTGGCTTATTTTGCGTAAAGACTTCTTCGAAATTCGCTTCCACTCAACGCTAATTGGACCCTTAGTAAACTGCGGAGGAGCGACGATCACCTACTTGGCGAACTAGCTAAGTGTCATTATGTCTTTCGAGTCAAAGGGAGTCTTAGGCTTAATTGTTAGTCTTTAGCTACAGTCCTCAATCAACATACTTCCGAGAGATCCGTTCATGATAAACCAAAGGATTTAATTATACGCCGACGTGTGTGTCATATGTCGTGGGTGGAAAATACCTCGTTTATTACCCCCCCCCCCCGTTCAAAAATCTAGCGAAACTTTTGACGTTTCTACAAAAAAGGGATTTTTTCTTTCGAAATTGTTAGCGAAACTTCTAAAACCGCTGTAAAAATGGGATTTCTCAGTCAAAAACTGAGTAAAATTCCGAAAACCAGGAAAAATTGGGGTTCTCAGTTTGAAAAGTGAGTGAAACTTCCGAAAACCTGGAAAAATTGGGGTCCTAAGTTTGAAAAGTGAGGGAAACTTCAGAAAACCTGGAAAAATTGGGGTTTTCAGTTTAAAAAGTGAGGGAAACTTCTGAAAATTCGGTAGAAATGGGGTTTATCTGTCAAAAACTGAGGAAAACGCCCTGAGATCCTGGAAAATGGGGGTTTTCCTGTTAGAAAAAACAAGGAAAACTTTTGAAAGTCCTTTGAAATTTGGGTTCCCCCTATCAAAAATCCGAGGAAAAGCTACTGAAAAACTACGAACTACAAAAAAAGAGGAAAGCTCCTAAAACCCTTTAAAAATAGGGGTTTTCAGTCAAAAGACAGAGGAAAAATGTGGGTTTTTTCTGTATAAAAACCGTGGGAAACTGAAAATTCTGAAAGTCTTGTGAAAATAAGGTTCAAAATCAAAAATCCGAGGAACAATTACTGGAAATCCCGTAAAAATGGGGTTTCTCTGCCAAAAATGAGGAAAACTTCCGAAAACCAGGAAACATTGGGGTTCTCAGTTTAAAAAGAGAGGAAAATTCTGAAAATCCGGTAGAAATGGGGTTTATATATCAAAAACAGAGGAAAACGCCATGAAATCCTATAAAAGGGGGGGGGGGTTCCTGTTAGAAAAAACGAGGAAAACTTTTGAAAGTCATTTGAAAATTTGGTTTCCCCTATCAAAAATAAGTGGAAAAGCTACTGAAAATCCCAAAACTACAATCTTTAAAAAACAGAGGAAAGATCCTAAAACCCTATTAAAATGAGGTTTTTCAGTAAAAAAAAAAAAAAAAAAATTGTGAAAACCCCCCACTTTCTTATTTGTGAAAATAAGGTTCCCTATCAAAAAGCCGAGGAAAAATTACTGAAAATTCCGTAAAAATGGGGTTTCTCAGTTAAAAAACAGAGAAAAACTCCCAAAACCCTGGATAGGTAATTGCTGTTTCCCTGTTAAAAAATCGAGGAAAACTTCTAAAAATTCTGCTAAAATAGTATTGATGTGTCAAAAACCAAGAAAAACCTGAAAAAAATTGGGATTTTTGGTGAAAAACCAGGCTCCTAATTTTATTCCGGTTTTCCCGCGATTTTTTATCAAACCTTTCCGTCGGAGTTCAGAAAACTACAAGAACACTGGAAAATTGGAGTTTCCCCGCTTAAATATCGAGGAAAACTCCTTAAAATCTTGATGAAATAGGGGTTTTTCTATAAAAAGTCGGGGAAAAACTACTGAAAATCCCGTAAAAATGGGGATTCGCTGTCAAACAACTGAGGAAAACTCCTATAACCCTAGAAAATTGTTGTAAACCGAGGAAAACTGCTGAAAATAAAGTAAAAATGGGATTTCTCTATAAAACAGTCGAGAAAAACCATGGAAAATTCCGTACAAAAAGGAATTTCTCTGTCAAAAAACCGAGAAAAACTCATAAAACCCTAGAAAATAGGGGTTCTCTTGTTTGCTCTTGCTGCTCTTGTTGCTCTTGCCGAGGGAAACTTTTGAAAATCCCTTAAAAATATTTTCTTTATAAAAATAAAATAAAATAAAAAATACAAAAATAAACAATATTAATACTGTAAAATTGGACTATTTGGAGAAAATGTCCAGGCTCCTCTAAAAGTACTGAAATTTGGGGAAAATTTCGTTGATTGAAGACGAAAAATTTTTACATAAATGTAAAAAAAACGCTTTTTATTTCTGATTTCCTTTCACTTTTTAAATCGTTTATTATCTAGCCTTTCCGATATTGAGGAACCCCTATAGACATACCAACAGATGCCGTTTCCTCAAAGCTCTTTTGGCCCTCAATTTAAAAATGAAAACGTATAAAAGGAATTCGCCTAAGAGGGTTTTTCATTTTCATTTCATTTTCTCTTAATCTTCCGACTAAAAGCAAAAGTTATTGAAAAAATATATTTATTTTCGTTAGAATGTGAATTATGGGTAGAGATTTAGGGAGGAAAACGACAAAATAACAGTGTAGTAAAGTATAGGGGGAGTGTAATAATGCAGGGTATTTCCCCTCAGTAGGCACCTCGTTTCTAGGCCTTAATTGCTTTTCCCAGAGTCATCGGACAGACGTGTTTTGTATGAGGGCTTAACTACATCCCCTCCTCCTTCATCTTTCATTAAAAGAGGGCCAACTACCCCTGACCGTCTTTGACTCCTCTGGGGAAGGGAAAGAGCGAAAAGGGGTTAAGACAATAAGGACGGATTTACACTTATCTCTCCCTAAAATCCTCGCTATAAATAATTTGTTATTCAAGCGAGAATTTTCGTAAAGCAAATTTCGACGCGTATTAATTACTAAATATTTGCTCCTCTCCCAAGTGTCCCTTGTTTAATTTAGCACATGATTAAAATTACTTTTCTAGTTAACTTCTGAAACCTTGAATAAACAAAATTGTGATCGCTGATTATGACAACGTGAGTAACCAACATGCGGAGAGCATTTTCATTAAAAAAAAAAAAAATTTACAATTTAGAAGCACAAGTTTTCAATTTTTTCACCTTCTGAAGGAATAAAAGTCGCCCGTGGAGCGTCTTCAAAAATTAAAACTGTGGATATACCCAAAAGAGCGTAGTGGTGGCCGCGCGTGTTAAGGCGTTAATCCCAAACATTGCGATTCGGCGTTTATCTATGGGGTCCAGGGTTCAAAGCGGGCGGCCCCCAAATTGAACCTAAGGAACCTAAATGGATTTTTCTGATGGAAAACACCACGGAAGAAACCGAAAAAAACCGATGTTTTCCTTAAAGAAGAAAGAACCGAAAGAACGAAAATATACCCTACGGGGTCTGGAAGACCCTTCCCCAAAAACCCGACGTGGAGGGTATCACCATAACTTCTTTAAGGAAGTTAAAAGTTGTTTCTTGGACAAAAATCCATGAAAAATGGCGCAAAAATCGGTCAAAAAAATTTTTTTTTAGTAGGGAGAAATTTTATACTTTTCCTCATTACGAGAGGCGCATCCGTAGGCCAAAGAGCCCATTATTTCTACCTTGACTCTTAAAAAAATTAAAAAAAAAAAAGAACTTAGAAAATTTTTCAAAAAAAAAAAAAAATAGCGCTAATTAAAAAAAAAAAAAAAATTCGAAAAAAAAACTTGGAAAATTTTTCAAAAAAAAACTTCCCCCTCCGTTATACTTCCCTCCCTTATTCTTGCCCTCCGTTATACTTCCCTCTCTGTTTACTTCCCCTGACTTATACTTCCCTCTCTGTTTACTTCCCCTGACTTATACTTCCCCCTCTGTTGTACTTCCCCCTACGTTCTCCTTCTCCCTCCTATATTGTTACTTCTCTTTAAGGAAGTTTTGTTGGAAGCTCTTTAAACCAGTGTTTTTTTTTCTTCCCTGGGATCATTGAGAAATGTAAATATATTTTTTTTTACCTATCTTGGTTCACCGACTACGTAATTGCCTGTCAATACGATGCATCCAATATAATCCAACAGTAATTTATTTTTAAAAATGAAAAATACTAGGAACAATTTAGCTCAGCGGGTTTCCAATATTATCAATAACGTGATTTGTACTTGGAATACAAAAAAAAGAGTGAACGGATTTGTTGAGGACTTTGAGTGATTCGCGTGGGACGTTCTGTACTCCCAAAAGCGTTTGTGAGAAATCAGTTTTGAGGATTGCTCCTCACGGGTAACATTTGTCAGGAAGCTGAGTGGTGTGCATTAGCTCACGTCTAACTCTCACCCGCGCTCTGTTTACTTCCTTTCGCCCTGAAATTTGTCAGCTCCGTCCTCCCGTAGATCAACCTAAAAACAAACTTTTAAATAATAGCAACACTTTAAACGGCGTTTAAATTTAAAAAAATAAAATTTTCAATATAAAAGGACTTAAAAGGTATTTTGTGAAGGTAAAAGTGAGATGAGCAATTCTCGACACCTCTGGACTTCACTACAAGGGAAAACCATTAGCTCGGCTTTGCATTGTCCTCCGTGAATCCTCTTCTTCCTTTTCCTACAGCGCCTTCATTACCTAATAATTGAATTTCGCTGTTGACGCCCTTAAAAACTTTTCTAAACATTAAAATTATTTTTAAAAAAAACTTTTTGTTCTAAAAGTATGATTTATGGAAGGTCAATCGGGGATGCACTCCGAAGATAAATGAAAAACCTTTCCGCCATAAATCAACGGCTAATGTCTGATCAGATTAATTACACGGAGGTTCAGGTGTTCTATACGGTAAAGCGCAAAGTCGACTTGTTCCATTTTAATCAATTTAATATTCTAAATTATTACCAACAATATATTATAATAGTATAATAATCCATACCATTCATACCAACCAAATAATCCATATTTTCAACCTAATTCCCGGAAACTGCACTTCAAATTAGACGGTTGTTAGTTTCAGCTATAAATTTTACAGTCTCTATTGATTCGACAGGGGAAAAAAAGTCCATAAAATGATGCCATGAAAAAAAATTTAATAATAAATGAGGAAGATAATGACATAATGATGTTTAATACTGTAACATAAAAAAACAAAGGTTCATTCAGTAGAGTAAACAAGGGTTTATACATTTTTCAAAAGTTCGGATCTAATAGGAGAACCGTGAGGCTACAAGGGCCCTCTCGCCACAAACTCAATATAGATTCCAGTGATAAATTATTAACTCCCGGCGGGAAAGGGATGGGGGATTACCTCTCAGGGGTTTCGATATGAGACCACAAACTTCATATAAAGGGCGGTGGGCGACTGCTCTGCTTAGTAAGGCCGACGGTATTTGGTCTTGAGGCTATTGTGCTCGAGACAAGTAATATCAGCCGCCCCTTGTCCGAAGGACAAATCGACTTTTCTTTTATTACCCGTGAACGCATCGCTAACTCCGAATTTGCTCAATTTTCTCGAATTTGCACCAAAAAAATCCATACGTTGCTAGTGAGCGGTCTAACTAAATTGTAGCCTATGGCTTACGGAGGATGGGGTTCTGTTGATCAGAGTACTTGATCACTAACCCATCGGGGATAAATTATAGCATAACGAATTGTCGCTCAGCCCTACTTGTCCAAAATCTCTCGTTTAAAAAACTCCATTGATTGCAACTTGATAACAGAATACGATTCATGGATTTCGGGTTTCTCTGAGTCAGAGTCCTTGATCACTAGCCCTCAGAAGTAGCTTCTTTTATTACCCGTGAACCCATCGGTAACTCCGAATTTGCTCAATTTTCTCGAATTTTCTCCAAAAAAATCATTAGGCTGCTATTGAGCGGACTGAATTGTAGCCTATGCCATGCGGAGTAAAGGATTCTGTCGGTCAGAATACTTGACCACTGACCGTTGGAGATAAATTGAAATCTAAAGATTTTTGCTCAGCCTTATTTTATCCAAATTTCTCGAATTAAAAAAAAATATTCATTGGTTGCAACTTGATTAGAGACTACGATGCAAGGATTTTGGGTTTCTGTGAGGCAGATTCCTTGAACACTAACCCTCGGAGGTCGCTTCTTTTATTACCCGTGAACGTATCGCTAACTCCGAATCTTCTCCAAAAAAAATCATTAGGCTGCTATTGAGCAAACTGAATTGTAGCCTATGACATGCGGAGTTAAGGATTCTGTCGGTCAGAGTACTTGACCACTGACCGGTGGAGATGAATTGAAACCTAAAGATTTTTGCTCAGCCTTATTTTATCAAATTTTCTCGAATTAAAAAAAATCCATTGGTTGCAACTTGATTAGAGAATACGATGCAAGGATTTAGGGTGTCTATGAGTCAGAGCCCTTTATCACTAACCCTCGGAGGAAGGTTATTTTATTACCCGTGAACCCATCGCTAACTCCGAACTTTCTAAATTTTCTCTGCACACAAAAAAAGCCTATGAAGTGAGGAGTTAGGGATTCTGTAGGTCAGAGTACTTGATCACTAATAATCGGAGATAAATTGGAAGTTCCAAATTACCAATTTAGCCCACTCAATAGCAACCTAAGGATTTTTTTTGTGTGTAAATTAGTGAAAATTGAGAAAATTCGGCTTATTTGATTGTAGTCTACGACGGAGTTAGGTATTCTGTTTGGTCAGAGTACTTGATCACTAACCTATCGGAGATTTTCTGATCAATATTTTACCCTCTGACACAATTCGTATTGTAAGAGACCCTCAGGATCGCCATTTGTAATCGGCAAAGTGGTCTTTAATGATTAATGAATATCCTGAATGTCCCTGAGAGGAAAGTTGAAAGATCATTTTTTTATAAGTGTATCTTCACGTATCGATTGGGCTTTTTGGAGCTATTTACCACGATATCAATTTACCGTCTGTGAGTTTCTCCTCGTTTTTTATTTACGTCAGTTTTTTTTCCCCCAGGTTTGAATCTACTTCCTTTGTGGGGACATTAATAATTTTTTTATTTCCCCTCTACGTGTATCGTTCGATACTCCCAAGCCCTCTGAAAAAAAAAATATAGATGGAAGCCAATAAAAGAAGTTAAAGCCAATGGGATTTCAGTAATACAATACCCCGACACAATACCAGAAACAAAATAATTGTTTTTGAAGGTACCACCACCTAAAAAACCAAAAACAAACCAAATACTCTAATAAATGAAAGGAAGATAAATCAATTTTTTTTTATTCTTTACCATGAGTAAACTCGGAAAGATTTGTGATTCCCCCTCTCCAAATCTCTATGGTGACCTTGAATGCTAGAGTGGGTATCGAACCCATCACCCGGAATTAAAAGGACCGCCTAAATCCCTCGGATGTAGATCAGCTGTATGTAATAGTTTTGAATTGGTTGACTGTGCAGTAGTTTTTAAACAACTACAAAACAACAAACAAATACAAAAAAATAACAAACTTTTTGTTATTAAAAGATTGGTCGAATTTTCTTTTGAGAAAGAGAGATAAAAAAAATTCTGATATTTACAATGTTCTCTTTGAAAAAATCAGTTGTACCAACTAAATTTTTAAAAACGTTCTTTACGTGATCCTTTTAGCTTCAATCAGACTTAAAAGGACTCATTTAATATTAAAGGAAGATATAAAAATGGAATATGTTGAGAATACAATCAACGGAATGGATGTCCCTTTTGTATCAGGGGAGGAAAAAAGCTGCGTGTATATGCGATTGATGGCGGAGAGGGTTTTGATTGATCGAAAAGAGCGAAAGAGGGAAATGAAATAGAAAGATTACCTGATGGTGGGGGACGGATGCGGATGGAGGGACGTTCACCTATCAGCCGAACAATTGATTTCACTCGAAACTTGACTTCTATTGTCTCTCGATGTATTAATCTTATTATTAAACACACCAATAGTCACTCCCCTTATCTTTTCACGCTATTCGATTACCCAACGATTATTTCGATTGTCAAGGAAAGCCGAAAAGCCTGAAATCCTTTTATTCCGGGGAAAAAAATGGTCGCCATCTAAAAATGAATTTAGCAATCGAAACTTTTTCTGTTATTAAAAATTGTTGTGATTATTGTATTACCTTCCATGAACGATTTTGAAGATCCCTCCTGACACCAGAAAAATTGTGATCTAAAAAAAAAAAACTTTGAAAAATATCGGAAAAAGTACAAAGTTCAGTTTATTGGCTAAAATTTTGAGGAAGAAGCCGAATTATCCAGTAAAAGAAGAGAAATGAAAATTAATAACTCATATAAGCCTCTAAAAAGGGCCTCTCTTCTCAAATTTACTCACGAAAACCCAAAAAAATTTTGAAAAAAAAAAGTTTTAAAATTTAAAACTTCAGAAATCTTTTAAACTGGTTATTTCGTGGGAGAGTAACCAATAGAAACGGCCGAAAATTACGTAGAATGAAGACTTTGGGTCTTAAAAATCATAAATTTTCCAAATCTTTGGTTAAGTGTGGTTTTCTCCGAGAAAAAACTTTTCAAAAAACGCCCAAGAATTTTGTAAAAAGTTGGTTCATTGGCTAAAATGTTGAGAGAAAAGCCGAAATATCCTATAAAAAGATAAATGAAAATTAAAAACTCAGAAAAGCCTCTAAAAATGCCTCTATTCTCGAATTTACACACGAAAACCCAAAAAATTTTGAAAAATTGGGTTCTGAACTTTAAAACTTCAGAAATCCTCCAAACAGGTTACTTTTTGGCAAAATAACCAATAGAAACAGGCGAAAATTACGTAGAATGTGGATTTTTTTGGATAAAAAATCTCTTAAATTTTTCAAACTTTCAGTTACCCCTAAGTGTGGTTTTCTCCGACAAAAACATAAAAAACGCCCAAGAATCCTGTAAAAAATTAGTTTATTGGCGAAAATTTTGAGGGAGAAGCCGAATATCCTGTAAAAAAAGAAAAATTAAAGCTCATAAAGCCTCTAAAAAAGGCCTCTCTTCGCGAATTTACTTACGGAAGCCCAAAAAACTCTGAAAAAATTGGGTTCTGAAATTTAAAACTTCAGAAATCCTCTAAACAGGTTACATCATGGCAAAAAAATCAATATAAATAGCCGAAAATTACCTAAAATGTGGATTTTTGGGCTTAAAAAAATTTTAATTTTCCAAATTTTAGGTTAAGTGTGGTTTTCTCCGACAAAAAACTTTTTAAAATCTAACAAAATCCTGCATAATGGTGCATATTGGCTAAAATGTTGAGGAAGAAGCCGAAATATCCCATAAAAAAAATTAATGAAAATTAAAAACCCATAAAAAACGGATTTGTAGAGCAATTTACTAACAAAAACCCCAAAAAATTGGAAAAAAACACAAAAAAACGAGGACGATTCCTGAAATATCAAAAAGGGGTTTCCGAGAATAAAAACTCCGAGGGCGTAAAAACATCGTGGGTAAAGGGATTTTGTTTAAAAGTAAATTATACTTTAAGTTAAAGCTGAAGGTTTGTAATTAATGAAGAGTTGCCACGGGTCTAAAAATAATATAGTAGGCATTTGAATCTCTGGGGTGAGATGAATGCGATGTTCATTTGTCACTTTGGTTTCTATAGGTTGAGACGTAAGAGGGTGGGACACTTGTGAAAGTGAGAAAAGTCGAGTAGTTTGTGGACAAAACAATCTCTAATTAATTCATTGAAGGTCTTGAAAGCGTTCGGAAGGTATGAAGGCCTCCGTCCCCCTCGTCGGGCGGGTTTCAGGGGTGAATTATTTACGAGGTCCTCTCGCCCTTTCATCTCCTCATCGGGAATAAATTAAACAACCAAATCACATTCACCTTACACCCTCTTCCCGTTAATCCTTTATGTCCTTCTTTAAAAAGAGACGGCTCTTCCAACCGTGCAATTACCTTTTCGAGTCCTTCTTTCAATTTAAAATTTTAATTTGATTACAACTCAAAAGGAATTATTCAAATAAAGCCGGTTGGGTCTCGGGAAATCTGATGTTTTCAATTTCACTCGTGAACGCCCCGAATAAAAATGGCTAATTTTTTTTCGTTTCCTTTATTTTTCAGTGCTTTATCAGGAGTTCTCAAACTTCTAGATTAATTAATAAGACCTCTGGTCTATGGGGAGCAGCTGTTAGAGTTGCGTTTCTGCCGGGATTTATCAACTGACGAAAAGTTTTGAAGAGCCATCTCTTCCGCATTCGAGGTACTAGAAACATTAAGCAATAGGAAATCAAAGAATGTTGTCTTCTTGCTCATCGGAAGGCGGGGAAGTTCATATAACATTTTCAGGCTAATGCAGAAGGCTTTTTTTACTACGGGATCAAGAAAAACACCAAAAATCCAATATAAAGGTTGTTTCTTCAGCAAAGTACTAGTTTTAAGAGCTTCCAACGAAAACTGTAAACAAGAGAAGTAAAAATATAGGAGGGGGAAGTATTAAAGAGCGGAAGTATAACAGATTGGGAAGTATAACGGAGGGGGAGGTATAAAGGAGGGGTAGTATAAGGTAGGGGACGTACATATAAAGGAGGGGAAGTATAAGGTAGGGGAAATAAGTATAAGGGAGGGGGAAATATAAGGGATGGGAAGTATAAAGGAGGGAGGAGTATAAAGGAGGGAAAGTATAAAAGAGGGAAGTATAAAGAAGGGGAAAGTATTCAGGAGGGGAAGTATAAAGGAGGGGGAAGTATAAAAGAAGGGAATTATACCGGAGGAGGAAGCACAAAGGAGGGAGAAGTATAAAGGAGGTGAATATAACGGAGGGGAAGTACAAAGGAGGAGGGGTAGTATAAAGTAGGGGAGGTATAAAGGAGGGGAAGTATGAGGGAGGGAAATATTAGGGATGGGAAGTATAAAGGACGGGGAAGTAAAAATGAGAGGAACTATAAAGGAGGGGAAGTTCAAGCAAATGTAGTATAACGGAGGGCGAAGTATAAAAGAGGTGAAGTAAAACGGAGGCGGAAGTTTATTTATTTAGTTTTTATTTTATATTATTTTTATTTATTTTTTATTTATTTATTTATTTTTTTAAATAATTTTCCAAGTATTGAGGTAGATATATCGGGCTCTCTGTCCCTAAGGATGCCTCTCGCTAACGGTGGAAGTATCAAACTTCTCCCATCTACAAAACCAAAAAAATAAGTTTATTTTTCATTACACCGAAAATTCGTAAAAAAATATAAGGAGTATTTGGTAAAAATTTGGTGAAAATTGGACCAACAGTTCGGCCGCATAACAGTTTTTAAAATTTCAAACAGACAAATCTCCGCCATTTACTCGAAATTCAAAAATCGTTCTTGTTACTTACATTCTTTTTCGGGTTTTTTGGGCCTGAGGTTTGGGGAATACGACCAAAAATTTTGTAAAACAGGACTTTTTAGGTCGTATAAATAAAGATTAAGGGACTCTGTAACCACCTCACCACTATTTTTATTTCGTCCCACCAGGTTCGCAGAGGGGCAATTGACGTCACTAGTCGTGACAAAAATTAACCACCTTCAATATGACTATTTAAAATTCCATTTCTGTCCCCGGAAATGCCAATAAAATTTCAATTTTTTCTTCCATTTTGGGTCATAATTAGTCATGATAAAGGTGAGTTTAGTAGCACGATTTTCTTCCTAATAGAGAAGTGCTTTAGTTTCCTCCTTGTTTTCCTGGTCATTAATCAATATGATTTATCGTGAAAACCCAAAGAAGTTTTTTTTTTTTTTTTGGCATAAATGAGCTAAATCGATTTTTAATAAAGACTTTTGAATTTAATTATTTAAAGTATTTTAGGAATAATATTTTATTTTGATAAACATGTTAATGAATTTCAAAGTCAATTTTTGTCATTGGCACAAATATTTTTATCATCTCAGAATTTTTCGGGGAAAAGCACTCAAGCTGCCCTTTCCAATCCACCAACTATTCATCAGGCTATTAATTGATTTTGATTAATGAATACGCTCGACCTCATTTTTTTTTTTCCTTCCAACACCCTTCCATTATTTTTTTCGCCGATAAAATCAATTCCCTTTTAGAAAGAAGGAATTAAAAAGTAATTGCTTCTTCTTGTCCGAGGTTCTCTTCTAATCTATAAGAGAGAAGCTTTACCATCAATCAAATATCAGGGGATTATCCTTCCATTTTCTTCCATAGTTAAAGATAAGCGATCCAAATGAATAAAATAGACTGATTGAATTTATGGATTCTTTTTGAGGAAAATCTGGTCGGAAAAATACGGCGTAAGTTTTAAAGAGGAATAGCATTATAATAATTTATAGACGGTGCGTCGGACACTTTGGTGAGAAGTAAAGAGGGGCCGAGGGTGGTATAACTTGGAACATAAACTACCCTTGAGCTACTATCACCATAATGTGACACCCTCACCTTTATCAATATGACAGCCATCTCGTTAGACTCGTGTCACTCAACATACATTGACAACCTGTTAATAGAAATAAATTGCTTTCTGGATCATGTTACATGCCCTGCTGGTTTCTTATTTCAAAAGAAAAGTATTCAGTTTTTCTCTTCTATAACGACCGTGCTTTTGATATCCTTGTAAAAGAGTTCTTTTAAATATTTGTTTATAAAAAGACGGAACAATAGAAGAGCGAAGAGTCGTCGTTTTGTCTTTACTCGGATCGTAACAGTAAATCGTTGGTAACAGCCAATTTTTGAATAGAACGCCCTCCGTGCTGTGTTTTTTCCCTTTTTCGGATTTATGTTGGCTGAAGAAACAATTTCACGCTACTCCCCACTCACGTATCTTCCTTACCCTCCCGTGGTTCTGATTAGATACCTTGTCCCGGATTGCTTCATGTTTGTCACATCTGACTGAACGTCACATGTATTAAAATTTATTCGGTTCGCAGCTTGAACTTCAGCAGAAATAGATTTCAAAATTATGGGGAGGACTTGCTAAATTACGCTTGAAATTCGGTCAACCCCCTTCCCCTGTCATCTACATGGCTATTATCGCTGCTTCCAACATCGCCTAGATCCGAGCTATCACTGATATAGATCTTTTGGTAGCACTGATCTAGCCATGTTGGTAACACTGATGTAACGATTTTGGTAGCACTGACATAGCCATTTTGGTAGCAGCGATAGTAGCCATGTAGATGACAGGAGAGGGTGGGGGAGGTAACCGAATTTCAAAGCGGCATGCTGTGGAAAACTGTCGAACCCCCGCGCCGCGCCGCACAGTGGGGAAATGCTGGAAAAATTAATTTGATGAATTTATTCATCTCGGTTCACTTATAAAATATGTTTCTCATATTTATTAGTAGTATTTACGTTAGCGTATACAATAATAGATTCTAAATCAAGGTCAATTGAACTCGCACACAAAAAAAATTTTCGTCGGATATTCTGATAAAAAAAAACGAGCTACGCCTTCCTACGGTCTGAGACAATTTTTCCTGAATCTAGATACTCTAATAAAGGTTCTATAAAAAAT